>JAYMFT010244355.1:0-11002 GCA_038088735.1 Panulirus argus
TCTCTCTCTCTCTCTCTCTCTCTCTCTCTCTCTCTCTCTCTCTCTCTCTCTCTCTCTCTCTCTCTCTCTCGTCCACAAATCCCAATTCGATGATTGGATGAAGGGATGGGGGACCCTAGTGGGGGGACCACGATGATTGGATGAGGCGGGGACTCTGAGTGGGGACATCTCTGCTTGTGACAGGAGTCTACGATGATTGGATGAGGCGGGGGACTCTGATGGGGACGCCTCTTGTCTGATAAGGGGACTCGTCTCTCTGGGTGTGGGGACCCGCTGGTGGGCATTACCCCCCCCCCCCCATATCTATTTTCCTTAGATTATATTCTATTTCAAGATATTTCAATGTTCTGTTTTCCTTTATGTCATTTATTATCATCATTGGACTCCAGTATGCAAATTATGATAACAAAGTTGTATATAACGTTTCCCACAAACATATATGTATATTTAAACGACACCTTTGCCACATTATTCCCTTATTTCAAATTAATTTACACGAAAAAAACACAATTTCCCAACATTTTTGGTTCACCAGATTGTTCCCATATGTAACGATCTTGCTAATGGTTTGTCATTAAGCAGCCAAGACCCAATTTTCTCTAAGGAAAACAAACGGACGAACGACGATATGCAAATAAGCCTCTTTCCATGCCATGTAGTTATATTCCACCGTGTATGTATCTATATCTGTCAATATTTTCGATAATTTGCTGATTGTGCAAAGAATATAACTGTCCTGATTTGTCTTTCTTTAGATAAATCTTCAGCTGTTACAAAGCAGGGGATCTGGGAAAGCAGGAGACACAAAGCAGCAGTTGTTGTTTTGATTTAAGAAACTCCGGAACAACGGATGAGTCGCATCGGATTATTGGAAAGCAATATTTCCGGAGGAAAGACAGGTATTCCAAGGGGGAAAATTCAGAGAGTAATAAAGATAGCAAATCTAAATTCCAAGCATTAAGTAATTCTAAAGTAATATTTAATCCATACGTCTATCAGTAAAGTACATTTAATATAATTATCTTACTTATCCAAAAGTGTTAACTAGAAATATGTGTGATTTGAGATATTATCTGTTTGTTCTATATCAGTTAAGACTTAAAGCTTTCCGTTATGTGTGGCTGTGGTGTGGTGGTCAGGAGTCGAGCCCACGTGGGTTCGAATCCTGGGTTGGGCAGTCGGGCCCCCAAGTTCACCCAGCTGTTCATCCTACCCTCGAGGTTGATAAGCCTATGGGTCGGGCAGATAATGAACAGCATTCGTTGTCTCTCACAGTATTCACTATTTTTAAGAGAGAGAGAGAGAGAGAGAGAGAGAGAGAGAATATATATGTAAACACAACAAGGTAGCCGTTTCTATTCAATGAATACAGACAAGTCAATCGTCAGCTTTCTCTTGGTGATGGCCAGAAAATGATGTGATGCGAGTTTGTATATTATTTGGTCCGCCCAGGGTATAGCGGGGTTCTATACTGCCGCAGTGCTGGTCCCAGGCTGCTATACTCTTGCTATACTCACTGCCTGCCGACCTTTAGCTGCTATACTTATGATAGTAGGTGTTTGTCTGTATGTGTGTTTATGTATGTATATATGTATGTATCTATATGTTCACGTGGGATTTACATGTGTGTATATGTAAGCCTCTGTAATTTGCATGTATGTACGTTTACAGAAGTATGAACCTAACAGTGTAGTATGTATGTAAATACGTTTTGTATACCGTTGTATTATATGACAGACATATTGCCGCAAAAATACAAAAAGCTCTCGTTTGACATTTTGCAAATATTGGCGGGTGAAAAATACGCAACATTATCCTGTAAAAATCATATATATATATATATAATATTATCATTATCAGGTGTTGCCGGACTCCGCCTGCTTGGGGTTACACCGCAAGTAAAAAGTCGCCTTTAGCGAGGCTTTATCACATGGAATACAGTCTCGTCAAAGAACTTCTCACTCCAAAGGAGTCTCCATTTCCCTGCTACTGGAAGTAGCGCAGCCTTTGGTTTCAGAAGCCTATAGGAAGATCTTAGATAACCCCAGGACTCTGATGCTGGGGTAATTATAAGTAAGATGAATAATTGTCTTTATTATGACTATCATTATTACTATTATTATAAATATTATTATTATCATTATTATTATTATTATTATTATTATTATTATTATTATTATTGTTGTTGTTGTTGTTGTTATCATTATCATTATTGTATTCTTATTACTTATAAGTCCTGGATGAATGTTTTTTATATTCATCAAATTTGGATTAAATTTTGAAATCGTCATATCATCACATGTGTTGCAGTGTTCGTGAGGGCCGGACGCGCGGGGAAGATGCGATCGTTAAATATTGTTACATTAACCCTTCCTCTTGAGTCATGTTCGCGTCATTACAGGTCAAGTCTAATTAGTGTGGGGTTATTACAGCCTAGGTCATTACACGTCAAGGTTATTACATACAGGTACACGAGCTAATTACTGGTGGGTTAATGAATGGTTAGGGCACATGACCTGATCTTAACTCTGCCGATAATGTTAATTTCTGGTTAATGACTTGTTAACATGTTTATTGTGAAGTCTCTCTCTCTCTCTCTCTCTCTCTCTCTCTCTCTCTCTCTCTCTCCATAAACAACCCTGTTAACTTATGACCATTACATATATGTAATTAGAGGTAATTTCAGCCTATTACTAAAAGTGAACCTCGACCTTTCGGTTCATTGTCATCAAGATAGTGATATACAGCAGCAAGGCGGGGGGGGGGGGTGTTGTCCCCCTCGCTGGTCTTCTCTTTGACGATGGTGTTACGACCCTTGAGCACGAGGGTACGACCTTGACCTCGGAGAAACGACCTTTAAGCACGACAGTGCGACTACTGACCACAGAGGTACGACCCTTGAAGGACGACAATACGACCCTTGACCACGGAGATAAGACCCTTGAAAACAGGGGTGCGACCCTTGAGCAAGTCTACACAATGCACAGGCACGAAGGCCTGGCCTTTAGCCTTGTCCTTAAGGGTCTGGTGAAGGGAAGCCTTCACAACCCTAGGACGGGAGCGTGGAAGTCAAACAATTCATCAATCGACAAATGTAATAAACCTCCGTCTGTTTACATGCCCCTGAGCCAACACGTAGGAATTATAACAAGATCTTCCACTTGAGCCAATTTGCTCAGTTTACAATGAGACGCCAGACAGTTGCCACGTCGCGCTTACTCAGAACTGACGGCGAACGACAACAATGAATCCGGATTCGCATAATTAGCTGAACCCAGATTAGCAAACAGACTTTGGGATATTTACAAGAACTCTTTCAAGATATTTAGGTGATAGAGCAAGGAAAGGATGGTGTGTTTAGCAAATGAGGTTCAAGAAGAGTTAGGCAAGAGGAGAGAATGCAGAGAAATGCTACATTTATTCAATGTTTTACGATGTACGTATGTATGAATCTCTGTGTCATTGTTCAGTTCATCTGTATGAATGCATTTTTTATGATAAAGGATAGTGATAATTACGATAATGATACTGATGATGATAATGATAATGATAATTGCTTACACGTGGACCATCTGTATGGGAACCCAGTTTATGAAAAGTAAACAACGCAAATTGCAATTTATGTCTCTAATTAATGTTTGTTCCTCTACCTAATTTTACATACTACCTTCTTTACGTAATTCATGTTATTGATTATAATTCTTAAAGATAACCACTGAAAAGAGTATATTAAGAGGAATTTGTCATATTTTCTATTACGATCTAAAAGTTTTTGCGCGATTAAAATCCGAAAATCTAACACAGGACGTCACGTGACGGCTGTGTTGACATGACGGCTTCGTCAGGTGGGAGCAAAGGAAGACAACAGCAGCCGTGACAGCCTCTCTCCTGCCGCTGTCACACCAGCGTCACGGCCCCACTGGCGTGACAAGTGTTCGTCACGGTGGCGGATAGACTGATGGAGAGAGATGGAGTGGAGAAGGAGGCGGTGCACGTGCGTGTATGAAGGTGTTACGGTGTGACGGTCATGTGACTGTGTGTGTGTGTGTTATAATGTCATAGTCGTATTTTCAAAGTAAATAGAAATTTCATAGTGATCAACAAAAGTGACATAGTTTTCATGTTCTAATTTAACGTACACACACACACACACACACCGCTGATAAGCCGAGAGCCTTGGTGGTCAACAATTGATAAGGAACTTGAAAGAAATCTTTAATGCGATGAGAGGTAGAGAGTCAAACCGACTGAAGATGAAAGGGACTGAGAGATAAGGAGAACATAACGCCAGAGATTGAGAGATAAACAACAATTTAGGAAGGGCGAGATATGAGATAAAGCACCCGGTGGCCAAAGAGAGACCGAGAGATGATTCTCACATCACAAGGGAATGAGAGATGAATGGTTCTCAGATCTCCAGAGTCAAACGGAATTACGAGATTCACATAAATCGCCACACGGACGGACGGACGGACCGGCCACCAGCACCAGGAAACGTTTGTGTTGCCCTGTGATTCCACTGCCGCTGGCGAGGCAGTGGACGTTGAAGTTGATGTTATATTCCCTCTTGCCCCCGTGTATCTTCACTACCCAGCCCACCGCCCAAACAGCAGTCCGCCCACCGCCCACTCCAGTTCAGCTCTCGAAAACCAAGACCCGACGTGCAGATCATCGCCTCCCCTCCCTCCCTCCCTCCCCAGGCTTGAGGGAAGGTTCCTCTCCCCTCCCCAGACTGACGTCGTGAGGGTTGGTGAGGGGAAAGACTAAGTGATCAATTATCTGCTGGACGGGACGAGCAGTCCATCACGCTGCTATTACTGGGGTTATTTATGACTGTAATCTATTACAGGGGAAGTAATGACCACAAAGAGAGACCTGAATACGTACACACACACGCACAGAAGGGAGGTCATGAGCGACAATCTCCTCTTGACTTCTACGAGAGAGTGAACTCCGCGTTAAGAGAAAGAGAATGATGGGTCGACGCTGGAGAGCATTTGACACCGTGCCATTACATGAGTCTGGAAAAGAAGCCGGGTCTTTGAGAAGGCATGAGCGAGACTTCCGATGGATGGAAAGTCACTTCAGAGGAAGTGAATAGACGACGCCTGCTAGCGCTAGCAGGTATCAAGATCCCTCTCAGGTACATCGGGAAGAAAATACTCGGCGAGATGTTCCGAACCAAACTTGAATATGTTTAAGTTTGATGGCAGCATTGGAAGATGTGCAGAGGAGGACTATAGCAGGTCCAGAGGACAGTAAAGATGGTTCCACGGTTAGGAAGAGCCCCTGGAGCCCCCGGAGCTTCCTGGAGTCAGGGACAGCTGCTGCAGCTGAGCCACGCAGCTGTGCGGACGGTAAACCCAGGTTATGAGAAAGCTGGCCAGCGTTCCCGCATGTAAGTGAAGTTTACCTGGGAGATCACCCATACACATCCCATGCGGGAGGCAGCCCAAGCCCGGGGGAGAGGAATCTGGGGAGCAGGCTGCCATGTGGTGGGGAGGAACTGTGGGCCGGTGGGGATTCTGGATTGGCAAACAAACTCCCACAACCCAGGCTGGTGAGTTACGACCCAATTTACCACTTTGGTATCCAGGAAATTACCCCTCGCGATGCATACGGTTACCAAATCCTAAAGTGAAATACCCTGGCTGCCCGCTAGAACCCGTCAGCATCCGGCAATTCATGTGACCCGGCTGTCCAATGGGGAATGTATCTCCAAATTTGCGTCCCTCGTTATCCGAATTCTGTTCGGATGCCGGGAGGAAAGGAACCCAGTAATCTGAGGCTGACCTTCAGTGCTATACCAGCCCATGACTTGGAAGACCCACGGTTATCACCAGGACCCTCCCCGGCCCTCTTCACGACCCACGCTGGGACGACTGACTCTTCGGGTCAGCGGTCGGACCCCCTCACGCAAGGGCACATGAGGCACACGTCTCCCGGGGTCAAAGGTCACGACCTGAGCTTTACTAAAGCGTCAGATGATTGGACTTGGTGCCCCAGTGAACTGCGTATCATTCCTCGCACCAAACATCTTTACGAAATGTTTTCCATCATCGGATTTTGTAATATATTTATATTGCTCTACCTGTACCCCGATACCATGTTGCTGTACCTGTAACGCGACAGGCAATGTAGAGGTGATATCACTCAGTAATGAACATCTGATAACGGTGTTCAAAGCGTATTAACACAATTCTCAGTTTCGTCCAGAAGAAAAAATGCAGCATCCATAAAACTTCGGGCAGTGCAGAGAAAAATTACTGCCTCTGGTTTTTGACTAATCCTCTGAAAATAGAGATTTGTTCATTTACGAGTTAGCAAGAAAATACCAACAGTTTTCGCCCACATTTAGAGCATTTCTCCCAGATACTGGGGGCCACTGGGGGAAAAATAGAAAGCCGGAAACCGGGCTGTGTATTGTTTGTATGTGGCTTGCTGACGGGGGAAACAGTATAGTCTGGCGTTAGTCTTCCAAACCCAGCGCTCAGGACGGGATACAGGGAAACGGGTCAGAATACGGTAGGGCTGTTGTTTGAGCCGATAGTACCAACGTGATACAAACAGGTAGGAAAACTGAGGTATTGTTTTAGATAATATACGTGGGACGTGGTAGAGAGAGAGAGAGAGAGAGAGAGAGAGAGAGAGAGAGAGAGAGAGAGAGAGAGGTCAGAGAACAAGCTAATTTTTCCGACCAGTATTCAGAACATGGCGGAGGAGCAGGTAAGAGAGAGTGAGCCATTAATTCAGCTAATACTCCCACCCTGTTTGTTTTTCCTCTCCCTACCTAGGCCTGTCCTCTCCCTACCCAGGCCTGTCCTCACCTTAATCAGGCCTGTCATGTACACAGGTGAGGGACCTCATATTCCACCAGCCTGCCTCCCTCCTGGGACGTTCCCTCCCTTCTTGTCTCCCTCCCGCCCTCCCTCCCTCCCTCCCTGACTATATAGATCTTGACGTGGGCTCCGTATAACCAGGAAATGCCTTACCACAGTGTGTTTTCCCTGGATATATAAGGTGAAACTCTTGCCATCTGAGGTTAATAATGATTCCTTTGCTGCTTTCTGTGATGGAAGTGCATTCTTGATTAGAAGTACTTGATATGTTCTTTTCTTTCTCACGGTACCATAGAAAGAGGTACCATAAGAGTACCACAGAAAATATTTCATCTTTCCAATGACATAAGAACTTTATCTCTGTCTAAATCTTAAGCATTTTGAGCAACAATATAGAAGAATTTCTAAGTCTTAGATCAGCTTCTATTTCTAAATCAGTCAACGCAAATATATTTTTGAAAATTTTAGAACCAAGATTAAATTAACTCTTCTGTTCCTGATAAAGTAGACAAAATTAAACCAGTTAAACATGAGGTAAAAATTCCAAGTCTGTCACTCAACTTAATTAAGCCTTTACGATCCTGTATCATCTCATTACCAGCTAATGAGGCAAGACTCTTCTCAAGACTTAATGAGCTAAAGAGGCGATTAAAGTTCCGGAATATATATATATATATATATATATATATATATATATATAGTGGTTCGTTTGGTGCGGCGGCTTTCCCTGGGCAAGGTTAGGTTATCTAAGGACTAATGTATTCACAAATATGTTATCAATTCCATAAAGTCTTTCCCGTTTCATAATAGGAATGATGATGATCGTCTCCTGTTGTCAGCTGCATGTGTGTGTGACCCTGGAAGTCCCCGCCCCGGATCCTGCCCTCCGGGTCAATCCTCACCCCAGCCCACTGCAGCAGGTAGTCCCCTGGGGGGCTGGCCTACCACAGTTCAGTGGTTCGTCCTCCTCACTTGGAATAGGAATCACCCTCATTCCAGAATTCCAGACCTTCTTGCATAACTCTTCCTATATATGTATGTATGAATATAGATATTTATGTATGTATGTATGCAGCCTTATGTAAGCAAAATACACACAAACACACACACACCACAAATCATCACGGACCAGGCCGGGGTTGGGCGCACACGGGGTTCGAATCCTGGGCATGGCAGACGGCACAAACCTAACCCAGGTGTTCATCCTCCCCCTTTGTGGGCTGGTCAGTAAATGGGTAACTAGCTTGGACTAAGGGGGGGGGTTGTGTGCAGCAAAAGACAACAAACCCCGTTACCAGGAATCGTCATATGACATCCGCACGACGCTCTGGTGACATGACTGATGTCAACTGCTCTGCTGAACCGACTGAAAATGAATTTATCTCTCCCTTTGAACCAACATAGCAAACAAATTTCCTTAGAAAAAAATTAATTAGATCTTCCGATATTGAATCGTTTATGGTTGGGCTCGCTTCGCCTAGAGGGTCGTGTGTGGGTGGGGAAGCCGTACCGGTATAAGAGATGCATATATATCACGTCATATATCTGGCATTTATATACTATATATATATTCTCCCCTGGATGGCATGGCCTCTTTCTCGTTATATGACGCTCGCTGGCGTCTACGTGTTTTGGTCTGTGTGAGTGTGTGTGCGCGCCTGAAATAACAGGGCTCGGAAAATAAATAAATAGTTTGGTTTTGACGCCAGGAACGAGGGTAAGCTTGCAAGCTTAGCTTTAGGTTCAGGGGAGAGGGAAAGAGAGAGAGAGAGAGAGAGAAAGAGAGAGAGAGAGAGAGAGACTACCTGCCAGGATCTACGACGAGATTTTGCCCAAAGGGCAGAGCTAACGCGTAGCTCTCACCGCATTCCCTGTTTGATGGACAATCCTGTTTCTCTCTGCCGGGCGCTTAAAACGAAGGAGAATGGGGAACGGATGGGATGGGGTGGTTGTGGTGGTGTGTGTGGGGCCAAGAGAAGGACAAACAGAGACGGGGAGAATATTGGTTGATTCTATTTTCATGGTCAGTGGATCGGCGGCACCCAGCCCCATCAGTGGCACTCTTTCCCATCATGACACTCTCCCCATCATAGCTCTCTGACCCATCATGGGTACAAACTTCTCTACAGTCTATATTCTGAAGTTTGAATTTGTTGTTTGCAGTCTATAGCTCGTCATGTACATTGATTACTTATGAATCGCTTTGGACACAATCTGTAAAAGAAATTTATAGTTTTATGGATGTGTGTATATATATTCCATTGTCAACAATACAATACTCGTGTTTATTGAGAGAAACATGAAATACCTTTTGAAAAATAGAAAAAAATCAATATTCTGTATATCAAAATTTCATATTCGTATTTATCAATTTTAAATGTCGTGAATTTAGCTGTGATTCCGATATTCATTATGTATTCATCCCTTCCCCGTCCCGCCCACAAGCTTTCCTGAGTGCCGATTATGCTTTATCGGGCCTCTCTTTTCATCAGGACTCTCTTCTTATTGGGACTCTTCATATCGGGTCTCGGTTAATAGATTGCCCGCTAATGGTTTTCAGATCACCATTTTTCCGGACAGATGGCATCGTTTAACCGGATTAGTTTGGAACACTGTTTCGGGGTATCCGATGAAGGAAGATTCGTCCGGGGATAACTGGAGCAATGAAGACTGAATGAAAGAAGTGAGGAAATCCCGACAACCTCTATAACTCACAGAATTAACAACAATGATTTGTATCTTTCAATGAATGAGAAAAAGGCATCACATGCGAAGGATTAAGCTGTCGTCATTTAATCTAAGCTTGTCATTGTACTCTGGGGGTTCCCATTCTCTCTCTCTCTCTCTCTCTCTCTCTCTCCCCACTGAGCAGTGAGAAGTGGGGTGGGGGGGACTACCACCTGCCTTATCCTCCCAGGGCACCTTCCTCCTGCCGATGGACCCAACTCCCCCGCTATTCACAGCCACATCCGACCGTCCAGCTCAGATGGAAGGCTAACACAGGGGACGGATGGAAGGTTCGAGGGACCCAGTAGCTTCCAGGAGGCGACAAGACCTGTTGATTTGTGTCTCGCCTGAAGAGCCGGCAGTCGAGAGGCGGGAATCATGGCAGCTTGTGTGCGCTCGCCTCGCGTGACCCGTTTTCCTCACTTCTGCATCCCGTACTCCCTTATATACATAGCCATTGGAATGTATATATTTATGTGTGTGTTTGTGTGTGTGTTTTGGTTCTACAAGAGTGACCTTCGGCATAGCTATTCCCCAAATCGCTCTTCACTGTTCGTACATATTCCCAAGTCCCCAAGACCATGCGTCTCTCATCTGTTGCCATAGTCATCTGAAGCCATAAACTCTATCCCTCTAGCCTCTCCGTGACCTCTGACCTCTGGATCCCAAATCCTTATCGCCTGCCAGGTCATGACCTCTGACCTACGGATCCCAACGACCTTATCTCGCGGCGTTATCGTGAGCGACGACGATCAATTCAGGTCCACAACTGAGGCGAAGAGAAGGTCGATAGCTTATCAATGTTCAGGATGGCAGAAAGATAACGTATATGGACAGGATATCAGTTTTCCGCGATATCTGGCCGTTAGTTATCGCGGGAGGGGTGGCAGCGAAGGGTGGTGTCAGATGGTGTCAAGGGAGAGTGGTGTCAAGGGTGTCAGGGGAGGATGGTGTCAGGGATACCACGGGAGAGTGGTGTCAGAGGCTGTGATGGAAAAGAGACGATAACAAGAGAGTAAATACAATGATTCATCACGTCCCCATAGGATAGGTCGTGAGGACAGACAGACATATCACAGCGAAGGTAAATGTCTTGTAAAAAAACAGATGTAAATATCGGGAATAAGAGAAAGGCAGGCGATTTTCTATTCGGTAATCATTCTTCAGTAACTGTCCAGTAATCACTCCTCAGTAATTATCCAGTAATCGCTCGTGCAGTGTGGAAGAGGGACGGTACCTTAAAAACCCAGATTATTCAAATGTGCTCCCGGGGCACAGACTCTGTCTGTCTGGCGGGACACAGACTTAGGATTCTGCAATCATCTCAAGAAGGGCTATCAGCCTAATGACCAGAGAGCACTATTCTCCCACGTCATGAAGGGAGAGAAAGAGAGAGAGAGAGAGATGGAACTGGAAAGAGGGGGGCGGGTGATATG
>JAYMFT010244366.1:0-11002 GCA_038088735.1 Panulirus argus
TATATATATACATATATATTTCAGAGTATCTCCGTCACTCGAAAATAATGTACATTTAACTCACACAAACAAGAAAAAAAAATGTAAATTCTCCGTACATTATACATGATGCTCTTCCGCTGTATTAACATATTCTGTTAAGCTCACGTTGCCAGCGGCGAGTTACGCGACGCTCCTCACTACTAATGAAGACATGAAGTATGTCATGACTCCCTGGGTGAGGAGGGGTAAGTGGTCTGGTGACATGAGAAGAGTCATGACCTCTGAATCTGGACATGTGGTCTGGTGACATGAGACGGCCGTGAAGCCTGGTGTCGGGGTCGTGTGGTCTGATGACATAAGAGGACCATCGTGCACCCCGCGACCGGAAAACACACTGGAACCAACCGACCCATTCACGACGCAATAATAACAACATGAAACCCGTCGGACGACTCATGTCTTGCAATCCCGTGACAATAATCCACCACAGTCTTACCTTCACGTCAGACCAGACAATAACCTTCGTGAAGTCATGGTCAGAAAACTTCACAGAGATTTCCACAAGGTTCTTAACACAACTTCCTCAAATGCCAGAACATTTCCAGAACACCGGATATAAAAATGTTCACTCGTGCTAAATCCTAATCTCTGAATTCACTGAGCATAACAAAAAAATCTTTTCCATGTGCAGAATATGTGCTTGTGAGGACTGTTGCTGCACTTCAAACATGGCGACAAACATCACAAACGAACAAAAAAAAAAATGTACTACAAATATCATATAAACCCGGTCTGAGTAATTAAACTAAATTAATTTTTTCTTTCTTCACTTTTCGTGCCAAATGTATATATGTCTTATTTTCTATTATCAATTCTCGTTACAAGATTAAAAACGCGATACATTTTTAGCTTGATGACGACGTGCACTACTTACTCAGTGACAGAATAAATCTGGTTCACTGTGGAAAGAGCAAAAAAAAATTAAATTTTTCAAACATTTATTTACGACGTCACCTCTTGACCGTGTTTCCCAGGCAAATTCCACCACATCCCGGGAGAAATGTATTTGGTTCCGGGGAAAGTGGGTTAAAGGTCAAGTTCTCAGACGGCCTCATCGTGCGGCTGGAAGCGTAGTTCCAGCCCCGGCGAGGCGGGGCGAGGCGAGGCGAGACGTGCCTGCTGCCAGAGGTGTTCCTTTGTCTGTTCTCGTAACAACCTCGCTGCTGCTGCTGCTGCTGCTGCTGCTGGGGATCCACGACGATGAGCAGTCAGGCTGGGCACGGCCAGACCTACTGCGAGATGAATTATGTATCGTCGACTGTGACGCGAACCGACTCCCGTGTTTGTTCGGTTCCATGGCTGTGAGTGGCCGTTCCAGACTCTCCTTCTTAAAAAAAAAGAAAATCCCTCTGGCGGCGATGATGGCTTGAGCGGAATGGGACACAGATGCTGGCGAGTCGCTTCCAACACCTCGACCAATAACCAGGCAGGAGAATCCTTTCAACATCCCACATAAACATTGTATTCTGCCGACCAACCAGACTTTAAATCTACCAACTGAAAATCAGTTGCATAAATTCTTAATAATATTCATAAATAAAAAGGTACATCATTCATATAACAGAGATGGCGTTACCGGACTCCGCCTTGCATGCGGTTCCGACGGGAGTGAGAAGTCTCCTTTGGCGAGGTTACATCGCCGTCAATGGACGAGAGAGAGAGAGAGTGCAACGTTCTACAGCACCTTCTCACGCTAAAGGTGTCTAACATATCTCTGCTACTGATCGTAGCGCAGCCTTGATGGTGTCCCGTAAGAGGAAGCGTGGGGCTACATAATTAAGATCATTTACAACAGAACAACGTAAGAAGTGAAAGATAAATGGATAAACCAACTAAGCAATAGCAGCAAGCGTGATGAGGGCTGGTCAGCAAATAGGTATAAGTGTTGTGAAGCGTTCTGACGGCACCTCCCTCACACTGAACTCGACCACAACCTGAAGACTCACAACTCACACTTCATGAACTGAGAAAATTTCAAATATTATCACTACTGTGGAAATGCAACTCTGGTTGTATATATAAAAAAATATAAAAGCGTAAATTTTATAAAAAAAAATTACAAACAATATGATCAATTTGTAGTTGCCAATTAAACTTCATAAAAGGAAATAAATGCATAACCTGTGTAATTTCCTTGTTACAATTTTAACTAATTGAAAAAAATACAAATAGCTAAATCAGTTTTTATAAAAAACTAATTTCATTATTCTACAAATAAATCTTAGATTTCATCAACTGTAAAAACTAAAAATAGTTTTATAATTCTGTGCATAAAATCTGATTTTAATCCTATGAAAGAAACAATTAACTCAAGTTTTAAACGTAATGAAAAGAATGTTAAAACATTATTCTACATTTATAACAAAAATATTTCATAAAAAGAAAGAGAATCTTTATTTACAATTTAAATTTCATGAAAAAGGAAGTTAGAACATAATATAATTATTCCACAGAATTACACGCATATAATCCTCACCTCCACAATCACTAACAGAATATCAAATTACTTACCTTCACTCTGTGAAAATCACATAATTTACTGAAAGGAACGGGGGAATATTTCTTTGTAAACGTGCCAAGCCAGGCCAAAGGTCACGAATATGTAGTTCAAGCAGACTACAAGCAGACTACAGCCTCCAACGGCATTCTAGATACCAAGATCTCACCACAGAAATTGTTTTAAAGCTGTCGAGGTAAACACAAGACCCCCAAAACTAATTCACCTGTGCCACACGAGCCTCTTAAAACTACAAAACATCTATATTTATGGAGCCCTGTGAAACTTAAAACTAATCCACCTGTGTTAAGATAAACCCTATAAAACCTAAAACTAAATAATAACACCAATGCCAGACGAACCGCCTTTTAAACCTAAAATAAACTAGCACACCAAAGTTAAACTGCTGCTCCGGCATGATGTAAAAAGAAAAGATAGACTCTAGCCTTTTTCTTTATTCCTTCAACCACAAAAGGGGACCTGCTAGTACCCAACCCTCCCCAAAAAATGGCCCTCCCGTGAAAACGACACGAGGGAACTTTCACGGCCAACAAAAAACGCAATACGTTATCATACAACCACCACCACACAATGCGTTTTCCTTTTTTCTTCCAAAAGAGAAAACGGTAGAAAGTACTCCTGATGTGCTGTCATCCCTGGACGTCACACACACACACACACACACACAGTAACCCCCCCCCCTCCCCGTAATGCCCAGGCGAGGTCACCTGCTGCTGCTTCTGTACAGGGGCGACCTTAACGTGAGAGCTGTGTGTGTGTGTGTGTGTGTGTGTGTGTGTGTGACCTTTCGCGTTACATGACTCAACCCCGTGAACTTTGACATTAACTCAGGACTCAATGGTCAAAAGCCCTGATCAACCTATCTTTCAACAGAGTCCTTTAAAAAAAGAGAGAGAAAAAAAAGATAAAACATATACAAGCTCACGAAACATGCAAAAATACGATGCACAAAACCTTCCCTACCCAAAGTACGACCAGCTATTTCTGTACAGTATATATATATATATATATATATATATATATATATATATATGAACGCCAAACCACTTGACCTACTTTAAGCAGTACCGTCTGGCCACCTTACAACATCACAAAGGTACCTACACTCTGGCCCACTTGAGCTTGGTACACACACTCCTGGCCCACCAAAGGCAGGGACATACACCTTACTCCTACATCCTAGCCCACCAGAGGCAGGTACCTACAACCTAGGCCATCTGAGCCGGGTACCTACATCCTCGCCCACCAGGGGCAGGTACCTACCCAACCTGACAAAAGAGAAGTTTCAAGTTTCTATCAAGTTCTTGCACCAAGCAACCTTCCACTCGATTGCCATGACCCACCAACCTAATGCTATCCGCTCCTCCTATGAAAGACCAACGGTGGCAGCGGCAGCGGGGGAGGCATTTCAAAGACAAATAAGCAATGCTTATGTTAATTCTCTCGGCGCTCGTTTCCAACCCCAACAGCAGCTCGCTCTACGATCCCAGGTTCCGAGAAGTTAAGTAAATCATTCAAGGTGTTTGTGGCCACGGCCAACAGGCCTAAGTAAAAGCTAGAGGCTTGGCTGATGGAGTAGACCTGTGTTTTGAAGGTATCCCAGCCCAGGGGGTCCTTTCATTTCTCTGCTCTAACTCTGGTCGGAGCTGAAAGCCTTGGGTCCCACGTTATGAGGATATTTTCTCTTACAGTGCTGAGAGTAATCCTGCAAATTTTAGCTCATCAATCGCAATAACGAGAAGTAATTTCCAAAAGTCTGACTGAAGAACATTACTTGTGGATGGGGAATTATGAGCACGATCTCAATGATCCTTTTTACCACGACGGTACGACGGTACGAGCCTTGGGTACGGTACGGTGGCCCCATACGGTGCCTGAGCACCGCCAGAGCAGTCCACGTACGTATACATAGCCATGGAGATATTTTTAAAACTGTGTGGCAGAAAGAGGTCACAAGGAGGTTACGCAGCGTGGCTGTGAGAGGAGACTTCCGCACTGTACCCTTGTCCCGACTGGATGGCTCTAGACGCACTCGATGGGACTCAAAGGAGGCGACGGGACGGGAAAGGGGGCAGTGACCTGAGTCCTGGTAGGTTGGGGGGGGGGGGGGGATAGGGTCAGGGCTGGTAGCGCCCGCCGGCGGCGGCGGCAGCAGCGACGACGATAGGATAAAATCAGGTCACTCGGGACTTCTTCTTCCGACGGCGGCGGCGCGCCATAACGTTATATGACGATCGAGTTGGCCTGGCGGCGGTGGGCGCTGGCCAGATGGTGTCGCGGTGGTGGTGGTGGTGCTGTGGAGGAGGAGGAGGAGGAAGGAGGGGAGAACTTGTTCCTTAAACTGTGTGGTTAATGAGGGAATGAAAGAAGCGACTCGGCAGGGCGAAGGAAGAGTTCAGGAATGGGAAAAAAAAAAATGTTTTAGCGTGTACAGGTTTTAACAGAGTTGCGTGCGGATGGCTTGTCTCGTCTGTTTACCTCCGACAGACTTGGGGTATTGTAATGCTTTTCCTTCTTGGTTGGGGAGAGGAAACTGGATAAGCTAAACACCGTTCACAGTGGACATCTGTGGATGACTGGGTCCTCTCTTATTGGTGCTGTGAGGGCCCCGGGGAATCGAGAGCGTCCCTTGTTCGTACAGCTGTCCAGGTCCTGGATGCGTCTCGACTCTCGAGTTTGAGTCACTGTTGTTATCTTCCAGCCTCTGCCAGACTTTCAGTACTGCCTAAGCGTGTAACATGTTCCAGTTGGAATAATCTTTAAGTCGTTTACGTCGTTCACCGGTTGCGATGTAGCGGGCCCTTCACGTTTGCGACGAATCGTACAGCCCTATTATTTTGCACCCTCTGTAGCTTCAGCTTGTATGGCGTGGGGGGCCAAGTGTGTGGGTACAGGGGAGTAGGGTAGGATGGGGAGGATCACGAATTCCCCAGATGTAGTTTCTGCTTCTCTCTGGAAGGTGTCAGTCAGAACCTATGGAGACTGACTGGCCTGGGCCGCCTCTCCTTGCGAGGTTCTTTTCCTGACGCGATCTGTCGTCGCACTTCGTAACGACAGCGTAAGACTCCAGACTCAAGGGCTCTTCTGGTGAGTTTGTCCCGTTGCCCTGTACGTTGCAGAGTTTCATCATTTCCAGCACCGCTGTGGTAAATGTTTTTATTTTCGAATCTGCTCACGCTTGTTTAGTCTGGATGCCTCTGAGTACATTCAGTGAGTTGTCCGAGGCTGCTATTTGAGCGGCACCGTAGGAGTAAAAGATATTTATACTCGTGTTCCCGATTGTTGGGGGGAATGCCAGCTGCGTGAGTTATGAACAATGTCGAGAAAGGACGCTGCTCTAAGAGGGACCCCGCTGAGCAGAGGATGCCTGGGTCACGTTGCGCAGGCGACTGGTGACTTTTGGGCAGCGTGTTGGCCAAAAAGGAAACCGCACAGCAGTGTTTCCGTGGTCTGTGGCCCTCCCTACACTGTACGGGTCTGTATGGCGGGCAATCTCGATGTCCACACTTTGTCGAGGTCTTTGGTTATCACCACGACACGTTCCTTCCCCACCCCACACCCCCAAATACCGACACCAGGTCACGACAGGTGGGTCTCTGAACAGAAGACCATTCGCGGTCAGGTCACTCGGCCACGGGCGGGGTCAAGGCAATTCATTGTCTGTGTGCCACATACATGACACACATGATAAGAGAGGTGTAAAAGAATACTTTCAGAGTATAATAATAGTGAATGACAGGAAGAGAATGACTGAAGATATGGTTAATGACACACAAGATATAGAAATTCAGTAACTGGGAAAGTTCAAGACGAATAGAGTACCTCGAGTGTCAAACTCCCTCCCTGAACAATGCAAACAGGCAATTACGCTCACTCTAACGGGCGTCTGGCGTAACACTGGCGTAACAACGTAACCAACGGGAGACAAATCGTGTGGCGTAAAAGGTTGTGAGTGGTGGCGGGTCGTCAAGATGTGTACGATCCAAGAGAATTAAGACGGAGGTGGCTGGCTAGAAGCAAGCGTCCATCCTTTCCTCTCTCTCTCTCTCGCCACAACAACACTTGCGGCAACACCTGCCCGCCTTGCGCTCCCCGGTCGAGTCCCCCCCGCACACCTTCTGATACGCACACCTGTCCCGCCCGGGGAGAGAGAGGGGGAGCAATGACCGCATCTGTAGCGCACGCACCTGTCGAAGGTCCTTCGCACGACGGGGCAGCTGCGTTGTTTTGTGTGGCTCTGTCTATTGTTCAACCGTCCTCCAGGCTGCTGTCTGTTGACCTATTGGCCATCTAGCTGGGGTTCTGCTGACCTGGCCTCCAGGCTGTTGACTGTTGACCTCCTGGCCTCCAGGCTGACTATTGACCTCATAACTTCAAGGCTGTTGACCTCTTGTCTAGTTTCTGTTGACCTTCTGACTTCCAAGTTGTTGTCTGTTGACCTCCTGACCTCCAGGCTGTTGTTTGTTGACTTCCTGACCTCCAGGATGTTGTCTGTTGACCTCCTGACCTCCAGGCTGCTGTCTGTTGACCTTAAAACCCTCCAGGCTGTTGACCTCCTGACCTCCAGGCTGTTGTCTGTTGACCTCCTAACCCTCTAGCTGGGGGTCTGTTGACCTCCTGACCTCCAGGCTGGTGTCTGCCGTCTCCAAATGATCTGACCGCCATCCATAAACCCGGACTCGTGTTATGGGGAAGTCATTCATAGAAGTAAGGTTCTCTCCCGTATTCTTGGCAACGAGTTTGGTTTCCAGTGAAACCGGCCAATGTGAATGAAGAACCTCCGGTAGCTGTGGTTTCTTTACCACACATCAACTCACTATTCTGATGTCCTCACATAGGCAATGTTGTTGTTGTTGTTGTTGTTGTTGTTGTTGTTGTTGTTTGCGAAGGTCGTGTTTTTTTTTTCTGGGGTACAGTGATGTTACATCTGGTGTTAAATAAATCTTAAAAGATTTTTTCCATGAAGGCTCAAGGCTCACGCAGGTAAAAGCGAACACGTGTGACATTTATCTATAATATTCCCCCCAGCCCCAAATATTTGACAGCCGTTTCCCGCGTTAGCAAGGTAGCGCCAGGAACAGACGAGGAAAGGCCACTTCCATTGTCTAGTTGCCATGTGTAATGTACAGAAACCACATCCACATCCAGGCCCTACAGACCTTTCTATGGTTTACCCCGGACGCTTCACTTGCCCTGGTTCAGTCCACTGACGGCACGTCGACCCCGGTATACCACACTCGTTCCAATTCAATCTATACCCTAACCCACGCCAGGTCCATCTATCCATCCATCTCAAAAGAAAAAGACTGAAAAGCAGGATTGGCTTTGAGCTGGCTGCTCTGTTCGAGAACTACGAACACTGGTCCTTGTGTTTCGTCTGCAGCAACACTAACCATTACACCACCAAGAAGGCTCAGCTAACTCATCAACTTCAGTTCGTAATCCTAAGCCTGACAACTTTCACTCACCTGTCGCGCATTTCTTGAAGCTAAATAAATAAAAAGCCAACTGTCAACACTAAACCATAATTCAGGTCAATTCACCTCAAGGGGAAGCCTTCATCCCTTCTCTTCATGACTACCTGTACCCGCCGTAGTCCTCTGCACAGCTCAAACACACACGACCAGTAAGACAATCACTGTTTTAAAGATTGCTCACTTTTACTTACTTCTTCCAACGTCGTCTATGATCCACGCAAACCCTCAAAAACCACCTGTAATATACACGTGTGTGTGTGTGTGTGTGTGTAAAACCCCGAGGAGTCAAGTACAGTTAGTTATCTCCGACCATGAATTAGTCATATGTTTTATGGGCTGCGCTTAGCATCCTGTGCGAGTCCGGCCCACAGCGGCAGTTCAAGGCGAGGCAAGACCTCGGGCGGACTGAAGAAGGGCTCTCCCTACCGTATGCGGTTGTATATACGGGCCGGCATCATAAGTGCGTAGGATGTAAAACAGACGTTTGACTAGGGACACAGGGCCTTATGGGAGAGAGAGGGTATGATGGAGACACTGGCTGGCGTTCCATGGCTCACTTCGAGGTCTCTGGGGGGGAGTGGGGGGGGGGGGAACCTGGAAGCGACGCCCTTCCCCTCCACAACCACTTCTCTGGTCTCACGATAACAGAGACGAACCTCACGCAACTGCAGTTAGGTCCCCTCACACCCCTACAATACACCCTCCTCCTGCCGCCATAGCTTCCCATACGTCATTCATCTCCTCCTCCCCCTCTTCTCCCCATCTGTCTCTCCCTTCTCCCTAGCGCCACCCCACACGCCCGGCCCATATGTCGTCCGCACAGCCTCCCCCATGCCCCCCACTCCTCCTCCACACCCTAGGTCCACCCTACACACACACACACAAAGCACCTTGTCCCTCGATGCTCTCATGACATGACGCCTCTCACCAGTCATCCCCAAAGAGGTCAGGTCATGCACGACCCCCTACCATATGTGACCCCGAGCTCCCCTTGCCACAGACCTTCTTCCCCAGCTGGGGCAGCTGTGTCCAGCCGGTACGTGAGGCGGGCCAGGTCTCCGGGTCTTTACGGGAGGATCCCTTTAACGTCCCGACGAAAGACGATCTCAGGTTGGACCCAGCGTGATGCTGAGGCGGGAGGCTGGAGGGGCCTGTGGCGGCGGCGGCGGTGGGGGGGAGGGTGCTTGAGGAGGTGGGATGAGGTGAGGTGAGGGAATGGTGGGGAACAGTCACAGGACCAGGAGCAGCAGGGATCGATACTCTCCCCTACACGTCCTCCCTCCCCTCCCCCTCCTGGCCTACACGTCCTCCCTCCCCTCCTATGATGGCCTACACGTCCTCCCTCTCGTCCCCTCCCCTCACATCATGGACAACACATCCTCCTTCCCATCCCCTTCCCTCCTGGCCTACACGCCTCCCTCCCCTCCCATGATGGCTTCCACGTCCTCCCTCCCCTCCTCTCCCCTCCCATGCTGGCCTACACGTCCTCCCTCCCCTCCCACGATTGCCTCCGCGTCCTCCCGTAGGCAGCCACCGACCAGCGAGGTATATTACCGATACTAACAGTCTCGGTATCGGGAGGGGTTCGTGCGCAGTGAGCCAGCACTTCAGTGGCTGTCAAGCTCCACTCCTCTGGCCTCATCCATAAGTGGGCTGCTGGCTTTCGCTCCTAACACAAACAACCTCTCCATCACACATACATGACTCCTGACAACACGTAACTCGACACGGCTCGTTCTTCGTAACTCTAAATATTCCTGTGGCAAGCGTTACGCGCCGGCCGTGTCTCTCGGCTTCATCCCGTTGTAAGCACTGGTAAGTATTCCTGGCCTACACGTCCCTTCCCCTCCACCTCTACTAACCGGAATACACACCACCCAATATTGATCGGTCGGGGGACGTCTATTGGCAACACTGATTCTCCTCCCGCTGTATAATGTATGGCACAGAGCCCCCCCCCCCCCCCCCCCCCCGTGAGACACGTGCTGCACGTGCGTGCTCGACCCTCCGTGTGTACGTGCTGCACGTGTGTGCAAGACCTGACCCTGTGCGGTACGCGTGCACGACTCCTCCATGTACGTACAACCGCCCGTCAACCAAGACGTACCCTCGTGGTTAACGTATCCTCGTCCTTAAAGCTAACAGGAGCAACCCGCTCAGCTAACAAACCACGCTACCAGCTATATATTCCGCCTACCCAGCTATAATGTCGCCCCCCCCAGGGATCCTCACGGCTAAAATGTCACTCACGAAGCTAAAGTGTCACTTTTCTCGGCTAGACTATTACTCCATCAGCTAACATTCGACATCCAAGCTAAACGTGCCCCCCATCCAGCTTTAAGTGCCATCTCTCCCAGACGAGGTCCCACCTCCCTCAGCTAACATTCGATATCTAAGCTTAAGAAGTGCCACCACCCCTCTAACTAGCCATACTCCTAGTTGAATCGAAATATCTCCATCCTCCTTAGCAATCACGACATCCACATAGCTTAAATCTCGTATAAATCCGAGCTGATACGACGCCCGTCTGTCCTTCCAAGAGACAAGCCCTGTATGCAACACGTCACGGACCGGTTGATGTTACGACCTGAGACTCTACCTACCCCAGTGGGGGGGGTGTATGCAGTTACCGTGACTGACTGACCTACACCGGGAAAGAAAATCGAACGAGTCGTCCGTGACTGAAGCGTGACAGGGAGACCAACGGACGACTGGTTAGTGACTGACCTATGAAAGGGAGACCAACGGACGACTGGTCCGTGACTGAACTGTGCCAGGGAGACCTACGGACGATCCTGTCTTCTGAGAGCCGGACGGTGGTCCTAACACTCTCCCGAGGATGTAACAGACCAACACTCCTATAATGCAGTGTTAAAACGTAACACTAATATAATAGAGAGAGAGAGAGAGAGAGAGAGAGAGAGAGAGAGAGAGAGAGAGAGAGAGAGAGAGAGACACACATGAC
>JAYMFT010244377.1:0-10000 GCA_038088735.1 Panulirus argus
CTATCTGTCTATCTATCTATCTATCTATCTATCTATCTATCTATCTATATATATATATATATATATATATATACTCACACACACACACCTTTTGACTTTCACTCGTCGAAAACCCAGAAAAATAAATGGTTTCAGGTTATTTTTCAAATTGGAGCGTATTTTATTTTACTTTTTTTTTGCATGGAATGAGGGAAAAAGTTAATTCGATATGCGTTTGGGAAATCAGTATACAGCAAAGGCAGCGAGAGTCTCTGGGAAATACCTTTATCTTTTTTTTTTTTTTTCAACGTATTCCATGCGAGTTTTGAATGAAATCATTGGGTGTACGTTTGAGCTACCTCGTGACGTCAGAGGAGGAGGTGCGCAAGGATGGGGGGGGCTTTACGACGGACGGACGGGAAGTTTTGCGACGACGTAACGTTAGGGGCAGGGAGGCAGGCTGGCTGGCTGGCAGGCATCACACGGGGGCACCGTTGGGTACGAACAGGTACAGACTCTAAGGTACGAAGAGAGAGAGAGAAAGAGAGAGAGGTGCCGTCGGGTTGGGAGAGGGACAGAGAGAGAGACAGGTCGTCGCTAGACAGAAGGGACGGAGTTTGGCGCGCCTGTTTGACGGGGTTTTCGACAGTGAGCAGCAGCAGTGGTCTTGTTGGATGTTGAGGAGGAGGAGGAGGGAGGGAGGAAGACCCCCTTTCAAAGCTCTCGGTCTTAAGACAGCTTATTGTTCCTGAGGGAGGGAAAGGAGGGTGTGTTAGGTCCTCTGTCCCACGCACACGGGTGGTATGTGGCTCCATGAATGTTGGAAGCATCCGTACCGTCTCCCCATCACGTGCGCGACCCAGAGCTCTCTCCCTCTCTCTCTCTCTCCCCTCCCTCCACGACGGTGTCAGTGACCCCCCCCCCCTTGAGCGCGACGGCGCGGACCCCTTGGGTAGTATCGTCTCGGCCCTTTGACCTGACCCCCAACCCACCATCTCGGGTTGGAGGAAGGCCAAGGCCGCCATCATCCCACGAACTCCAAGGGGTTCGTAGCGTCGTCCCGTGTGCTCTCTGTAGAAGGTAACTCGACCCGCAGACGAGTTCGCCTCTCTCGCAGGACCTGTTCGCCGGCCATATAAGAGACGGGCCCAGTGGTGGAGGAGGGGACGGCCAAGAAGACGACGACGACGACGACGACGATGTGCCTGGGTACGAATGTGGGTGTGGCTAAGGTGGGTGGGGGAGGGAATGGGTAGAAGAGTGTAGGGTTACCCGCCTCCGTTCGGGGATGTCCCAGCTTCTTGTGAGGATGGGCGGGAGGGAGGGGCTCGCTGGTCCTCTGGGGGAGGGGGGGGGGCACTCGGGACCCGCTTGTCGCACCCCCGTGGGTCGATGTATTGTACCCATTGTACGCTCTGTACTTGGCCCCTCCGTCATCTCTATACCCCTTCCACCCATACTGTCGTTGATGTGCTCTGTCTCAGATTATTCCGACGAATAAAGATCGGTAGAATAATCTTTTTTTTTCGGG
This sequence comes from Panulirus argus, assembly GCA_038088735.1. Classification (NCBI taxonomy): domain Eukaryota; kingdom Metazoa; phylum Arthropoda; class Malacostraca; order Decapoda; family Palinuridae; genus Panulirus; species Panulirus argus. The sequence goes on from JAYMFT010244377.1 coordinate 1,511, forward strand.
TCGTCTTCAGGTAAATATGGAGTCGATTAACTGGATAACTTACTTAGAACTAGACCCTGCATGTCTCACAGTGGTCCATTAATTGGTACAGCTTTTGATGTGGCTTCCGTCACTGTAAATCGTAGCTAAAGACATGTACTTAAATTATACTTTTACCCACTCTCCTCCTCCTCCTCCTCCGTGTGTATTAATGTGTATAGCAGCTTGAGCTTTTTCTCCGTTTAGGCAAGTGCTGATGTTTTGTGTGTAGAATTAGCAAGTCTGGACGTGGAGTACGTTGGGGAGGAGGACAGATGACAGACGACCTGTTGATGTACGACGAGGTCTCATCTGCTGCTACAGCAGCAGCAGGAGGAGGAGGGTAGCATTGTTGTCGCTGGGTGGTACAGATTTACTTTTTTGAAGAGCGTGTGTCGCAGCATTGCGATGACAGTCCATTACTCCCGCTCACTGAATATGTTTAGCGTTGACACGGTGGTGGCGCATGATGTGGCATATGACAGTGCGTCCAGTCCACGTCTCGGGATTTGATGCCAGTGCAGAGTGTTGGTGATTTTGCTCACAACACTGTGATGGTTGGGTTTCCGCTGGTGCCTGGCCGCGAGAGGAAGGTATAAACACAAACTGAGAGAGAGAGAGAGAGAGAGTTGCTCCCCTTGCGGGTCTGAGCGTCTCTTATTGCTACTGCCGGGGAGAGTCTTGGCTTCAGGTGGCGTCTCTCTCCTCCCTTTCAGTATTCAAAATATAGGTTTGGCCTTTGGGTCAGGTCAGGTCTGGTCTCCCCTCCGATAATGATGCTCTCTTCCTCATCACGCTGACACGCTGCGTGGCTTCCCTTCCACCGACGCGTCAACCTGCGTGGCTTCCCTTCCACCGACGCATCAACCTGCGTGGCTTCCCTTCCACCGACGCATCAACCTGCTTGGCTTCCCTTCCACCGACGCATCAACCTGCGCAGCGTCCCTTCCACCGCCTTAAGATGCTGCGTGGCGTCCCATCCGCCCGCCGCCAGCCCGACGTGTGCTGGAGAGCAGCATCCCCCTCCCCCAGGCCAACGTGATGGACAGTAGCTATGCAGAGCAGAGTCGCCAGGTTTGTAATTCAACCCGTGTTGCGAGCGTCGTGCCAGCGAACAACCTTGTCAGAGCCCGTAACCCGAGCCCTTCATCCAGTCATTGACTGTGGTCCCGAGTGGGCGCGGTATGTGGAGGCCACACCACCACCACACACAGTGGGTGTGGAGCGCCTGGGATTATCTGTGACTGGACTAGTTGATAATCGCGGACCTGCATGGTAGTAGTCTCCCTCTGGCAAGAGGAGGAGGAGGAGCTGATGCCGCGGATCGGTCGAGTTGATAAAGGGGGACGCTGGAGGCCCTGCTTGATCTGGGGACTGGAAAAGAGTTGACGTCCGGGGGAACCTTGAAAAATCCTGGAAGCAGACTTGAAAGGTCCACGAGTTGTAGGGAAAACAGGCGACACCTTTTCCTGATGCAGATTTTAATAAATTTACAACGATTTTTTTCCACTGTTTAATTTTCTTTTTATTTTCTTCTTGCATTCTCTTTGTAAGTGAATTATTTTACAAACTCACACAAAACTCCTGAAGTACCAACGTGTTCTTCGGAAAGGATTTCCATCTCCGCAGTGGTTGCGAGTGCCGAACATGACAAACTCTGGAGACTGGACTGATGGAAAAGCGAGAGAGAGAGAGAGAGAGAGAGAGAGAGACTCGGCAAAGACATAGAGCATGATGATGCCCGGTATCTGAGCTGTCGAGAACACACAGCAGCAGAACTGCCTAGTGTATTAAGATGGTGATGGTAGGTCGGTCGGGTATTGAGGGATTTCAAGACGAGAGAAGCACGACCCAAGCCAAGGTCACAGTCGCACTAAAGGACATGAACGCAGCAAGGTCACATCCCCACAAAAAAAAAGGCACCACTTGTAGTCGCATCAGATTCACAGGGTCACGCCGAGGGGTCACAGACACGAATGCAAACACGGGTCATGACTTCCTCATCCACAGGATCGGAGCAAGTCTCGTCGTAACAACTACTCTTTGGACAGTTCATACATCGTCCGTCTGTTCCTCCCCGAGGGCCATTTGTAGCAGCACCACCGCTCTTGTTATCACCGTCTTTGACCTTTACGTCGATTTTGGAGGGTCGTGTCTCTTGTCTCCACCAGTGGACTGGGTCCCTCCTCCTCCTCCTCCTCCTCCCCTCTCCCCGCACTGTTGCTTCCCCGATCAATCACGCTATTTAGGGAAACAGCCCGCAGGCTTACGTACCCATTGCAGCCTGGCTGAACGGGTACAATTTGTTTATATTTATCCAGTGACTCTCTTGATTATTTTTCCTTTTAACCTCTGGTCAGATTGTACTGTTTTTAGTTTTTTTTTTTTTGAGTAAAGCTTTGAGCTCTGTGCAGCACTTGACATCTACACTTTATATATATATATATCGTCAGTCCTTATTGTTAGTATTATTACTCATTATAATTATAATTATTATAAGTAGTGATAATGTTTTCTTATTATATAAAGGTGAAATGTTGTTATTTAGATTTTCATAAGTAGCTTTTTGATGTCCTTCAAATTTCGTAATTATTTCCCCTTGTCTCTTCTTCTTCCCTTACATAAACCTGTTTCAGTTCAGACCCGGCCTTGATGTGGACTCCCGTCCGTGACTGGAACCTATGAATAGCATAAGAAAAATATGATAATATTTCATTATTATATGAGGGTGAAATATGGATATTTGAATTTTTGTCAGATAAGAGAATGAGAAACATCATCGGTGGAAGAGAGAGAGAGAGACATACCTGGAGAGCACCTGTTAAATGCGTATAATTCATTTACGACGAGAGATGCTGTTCGTTGTAAAGTTGTGGATCCACTTCAGCTCTTCCCCAGGTATTCTGGTTTGGCGCATTTTTGTCTCGCAACAAAACTTTCGGAAGGCCTGGGTGTGTTTTATTGTCAGTATTTTTTTTTTTTGTGTGTTTTTTGTTTTTGTTTCCTGTTTGTTGCCTTTGGAATATTTTTGTCGTAGTATTGAGCTGCGAAGAGAGGCAGAATTGTCCCGTTGTGAAGCCCCTGTTGCCCCGGGTCGTGGAAAGTGTTTTGTGTGGATTTTTGTTTAAAAAAAAAAATAAAATAAAATAAAATAATTCTTACATATTCGGTCTCGTCAGTTTTAGTAATTCTTCTCGCGAAGGTTACCGATCGATTTTTTTTCACTTCCTGGGATGCGTTCTGCGTCGCGTTCCGTGTTGAATTTTTTTTTCTTCTTTTGCCGCGGGGATTTTTAGAATCTTTGATATAACATCGGAGCACAGAAGCTGTCCCGAGAGAATGCGTTTGGCGCCTGTACTAGTGGAGGCATCCGTTTAATGATTGATTTTAACTTTTGCCGCCAGAGAGGCTGATTTGTTGCCCGCCCCGGCCCCGATCCCGTGGGCAGGTGGGGCAAAAGAGGATTGCACGCACAGCATGCAAAGCGAATGGAGTTCTGAGTGAATGATCGAGTTAGCAGAGGGCATGGGTGTATATATATACTGGCTATGGCTCAATGGACGTCCCATGGCGTCAGTGGTCCCAATTACACCGGGGGATTTATGGTCAAGAAATATTTACTCTCCAGTTTATCTTCAGTGATTCTTTACTCTGTGCTTCTTCCTGATTTCAGTTTAAAATTTTGAGTCTGAAGTCTGTGTCCTCCACCTCTTTAGACTGATTTCCTTTTTTTTTTCTTTTTTGCTGAAAGGTGCGCTCATGCTTGTCCAAGTACTGACATCCCTTCTCTTTGCCTGTAGAGAAACGATCGCTCTCTCTCTCTCTCTCTCTCTCTCTCTCTCTCTCTCTCTCTCTCACTCTGCTTCGCCTATAGAGGGAAGATCGCTCTCGTCCTTCACCCATACTCTCAGTGAAATGCTCTGTCTGTTGTGTACATCAGGCCATTTAATATTCTTAGAACAGTGATAAAGAGAGAATATTGTTTGACGCAGGTCCAGACCCACTTGTCGCGTTGGTGGATATCGTCTCACCGTCCCGTCCAAAACACACTCCGTCATATAAACATCTCTCACGCTGACGTCGCCTCCACCCTGCTGCTGATCGCTGTCACAGACTCGTTTACGTGACGCCCGCAGTAACGCTGTCAGCCAGCGGTGAGAGGGTGGAGGTAGGGAGGCAGGGGTGTTTCAGGTCATGTCTCTGTCATCAGCTTGAAGTAACATCGCCCGTTTGGGACAGCATTGACGTAAGGATGGGGGCGACACGAGCAGTGGGCCGAGTATTGTATTAGGAGTGTATTGAGGTAATAGGAAGGGCAAAGGGGGATTACCTTACCCATCCTTACAATTACCTTAGCCTTGCCTTACATATACTTCTTGCCTTACATTTTACGTGTGTATCTTTTCTTATTTTGCATCACGTTCCTTACCTTATCCTATGTATGCCTTACCTTACCTTACAGTGCGTGACCCATGCCTTACCTTACGTATATTCCACAGCTTACCTTGCTCATATTTTACCTTACCTTACGTATACTTTTACCTAACCTGACCATACATGACAACGCTGACGGAAGTGTAGGCAGCATCACCGTGAGGAGCAGTGTCAGTAGCGTCAGCAGGAGCAGCCGAAACACCACCCTCAGGAGGAGCGACGGAAAGTGCTACAGCAGGAGCAGGAGCAGCAGCAGCAGCAGCATGGAAGCGGTCATTGACTCCGCTTAGGTACATGTGGCAGGGGGGGGTAGGGGGGGGAGGGAGGGAGAGTGGGATGTCTGTTAGGAGTGTTGTTTTGGGTTTATTTTTGTGTTCCCCCGGGTGTTGTACTGTGGGAGCCGTGGCCGAGCTGGGAGAGGGGGCGAGAGGGAGGTGTTGCCTCTGTGTGTGTGTTGGAGGGGACGAAGGAGGCGAGGCGCCTCTGTTAGGGGCAAAATTGGAATTGAATTGGAAGGGAGAGAGAGGCAGGTTGGGCCCACCGTTAGTAATACTGTCTGTCTATTTTAAGACCAGCAAGGGTCTGTTGTTGGGAGGGAGGGAGGGACCATGATGGAGGACAGGAGGGAGGGAGGGAAGGAGGGAGTACCCCCTCCATCACCTCAGGTTTTCATCACGGAGGGTCTTTGTGAAGGGGTAAGTGGTTTGTCTCTGTCTATGGTGATGGATTGGGTTGGAGCCTTCTATTTTACTGTCCTTTCTCCATCTATAGTGGTGGGTGGGGGGAGGGAGAGCCTTCTGTTTTGCTGTCCTGTCTCCATCTATAGTGGTGGGTTGTGGGGTGGGAGCCTTCTGTCTTACTGTCTTGTCTCTATCTATAGTGGTGGATGGGGGGTGGGGGGAAGCCTTCTATGTTACTGCCCTGTCTCCATCCATAGTGGTGGGAGGAGAGGGAGCTTTCTGTTTTACTGCCTGTCTCCATCTATAGTGGGGGTGTGGGGAGAAGCCTTTTTCTTAAGTATCCTCTCTCCATCTATGTAGTTTGGGAATGTATGATACCATTACTGTCCTCCATCAGATAACCTCGTCACAGACCCATCAGGGTCTCTCGTGTTATCTCAGAGGAAGGGGAAGATGAAGCAGGAGGGTTTATATTCGTTCTTGGCTGCCTGCCTCAGTGTGACTTTGATTGAGATGATAATGACATGACACGCGTTCTTTTTCTTGCTCAGGTCTGGAGATCCAACCTTTATGTAGATGTCAGAAATTCATGTGCGGGCGCGAGCGAGTAAAAGAATTCTTTAATATATATTCCGTCACCAACGAATGGAAATGTCCTTAGTGAGTGTTTGTAATGGTCGTGTGGCGAGTGTTTGGGTCGACTGATTCCCTGTGTGGATTGTAGGGAATGTCTGAGGTGCCGGGAGAGGCCGTATTTAGGGGCAAGGGGCTTAACGAAGGACGCTAAACCATACTCTTGGCATCGTCCAGATGTGATGGCTTACGTAGGCCTACGGGCAGCAGCAGGGCCTCCAACAGCCAGGCTGGACAGAGGAGCAACGCGACAGCCTAGTCACAGACCCAGCTGTGGGGGTTGGCAGAAGACCTCCCAAACCATCGTAAGGTATACGTAAGGTAAGGTCCCGGACCCAGCTTTGGGAGGGTAAAAGACCTCCCAGACCATCGTAAGGCATACGTTAAGGTAAGGTAAGGTCCCAGACCCAGCTGTGGGAGGGTAAGAGACCTCCCAAACCATCGTAAGGCATACGTTAAGGTAAGGTAAGGTCCCAGACCCAGGTGTGGGAGGGTAAGAGACCTCCCAAACCGTCGCAAGGTATTACATAAAGTTGGGTAAGCACCTCCAAGAACTCTGGAGAATTGAATTCATATGTGAGTGACGGGGCGGGCGGATGCGAAGCAAAATTCCCAGAGAACTTCAGTGCAGACGATTGTGTGTGTGTGTGTGTGTGTGTGTGGAGAAATCCCAAGGTGGGCTTTAGGGAGCTTCAGGAGAACGAGAGACCCTCCTGTCGGGGGGCCACGCGCGTGTGTCAAGGTCAAGACGCGTGGTGCTGGAGTGAGTAATTGAGGCTGACGTTGGCGAGTCTTTTTCCCCCCTCCCTACCAGGGGTCTACTGAAGGCCCGTGAAGGAGCCCCTAGAGGTGGAGGTGTGAGGGGGAGGGGGGTAAAGAGGGAGGGAGAGGGAGAGGGGAAGGGAGGCGTGTGTGTGTGTGTGTGGTGGTGGTGGTGGCGGCTGCTGGAAACACGTGTGTTAAAGGTGGGAGGCCGAGGTGTTGACATTGGCTGAGGGAGGACCTTAAAGGGTTTTAGCTCGGGGGAGTCCCTCCCTCTCCCTCTCTCTCATCCCCTTCCTCGTAGGCGTGGTTAAGGACCTTAAAGTGTGCTCGGGTGCCAGTGCCTCTGTCTGTCCTTCCCTCCCTCCTCCCTCCACCTCTCCCTCCTCAAGTCGTAGGTTTTCCTCTGTGGAGGGAGAGGAGAGGAGAGGAGAGAGGGAGGGAAAGACTTGAAGTGGTTAGAGCCCCGGGTTTGTCTCCGGGCAGAGTTAAAAGAGCCTGTGGGGTGGGGGGGAGGGGGAGGTTTCTGCATCGCTTCTCCTCGGTTTCTTTTGGATCCAGGAGTCCATATCTGTTGTCCCTTATGGCACCTTCCTTTCTCTTACTCTCAAAGAGAAATCCATTTGCCTTTCACGTCCTCTTCTCTCTCTTGCATTTGCTCTCTCCTCATCCCTCGCGTATTGTTGCCGTCTCTTCCTTCTTTCCCCACACTGTTTCTCTCTCTCTCTCTCTCTCTCTCTTGCTCATCTCCCGGGTCCGCTATTTGTTGCCTCTCCTGCCTGCCGGTGCGCTCCTCGGGCCCTGGGGAGCCCTTGTGCACGCCCTACCGTCTTTTATCCTCGCCACCCGGAATACCCTTTTTTAAGCTTTTCTTTACTTTATGGCTTTTATTATTCGGGTGTTGGGATCTGGAGCTTCGTGTTCGTTCGTTGCGTAGAGCGGCAGGTGGTCGGTCGGTGGGTCGGTCGCCTTCCTGTCGGGGGTGCTTGCTTGCGCGTGCTTCGGGTGTTACTGTGAAGGATTTGTAACGTCACATGGGAGTCGTCACGTCTGGCGTAGAGCATAGAGTCTTTCTTACAGCCTTGAGAGCGGTGGTACGACCCCTTGAGGACGACGGTACGACACCTTGAGGACGATGGTACGATCCTTGAGGACGATGGTACGACCCCTTGAGGACGACGGTACGATCCTTGAGGACGACGGTGCGACTCCTTGAGGACGACGGTACGATCCTTTTGAGGACGACGGTGCGACCCCATGAGGACGACGGTACGATCCTTGAGGACGACGGTGCGACCCCTCGAGGACGACGGTACGACCCTCGGGGTATGATAGCTGGCTTGGCCTCGTGTCCGATCCTCAGGGAGAGAGAGAGACAGGTCGTCACACCTAAGGATCGTCGCGTTTTGCTGAGGGGTCGCAATAACGTCGCGTGTCTGAAGGCTCGGCTCGTGCCGCCGCGCTCGCGGGTCGTATACCGTCGTGGCGAAGGATCGCACCGTCGTTTCTCAAGGATATCGCACCGTCGTACCGTCGTTTCTCAAGGATATCGCACCGTCTTCCTTTAGGGTTTGAAGTGCAGTACCTTTTTGGGTGAGAGAGACTTAAAAACGATTGTTGATTCTTATGTGTGTGTGTGTGTGTGTGTGTGTGGAGGACCACCCCTCCCATCTGTTGCTGCCCCTCTCGCCCCCCCCCCACACACACACACTCCCAACCCTCGTTAGTTACAGTTATGGTCCTCAGCATGGCCGTGTTATGTCGCATCTCCAGCGGCTAATGCCCCTCTCTCCCTCCCCTCAGTAGCTGGATGGCATATGCTCTCGGGACGCGTGCGTGCGTGTGCTTGCGTGCGTGTGTGTGTGTGTGTGTGTGTGTGTGTGTGTGTGTGTGTGCAGAGCCTCGGCCTTGGCCTCGCCATGTCGAACCCCCCCCCCCTCCTCTTACTCGCCCTCAGTATAAT
>JAYMFT010244388.1:0-11001 GCA_038088735.1 Panulirus argus
GCCTGGATGTGGATAGGGAGCTGTGGTTTTGGTGCATTACACATGACAGCTAGAGACTGAGTGTGAGCGAATGTGGCAATTTTTCGTCTGTTTCATGGCACCATCTCGCTGACGCAGGGGGTGGCGTGCAATTTCATGTGGGGCAGGGTGGCGCCAGGAATAGGTACAGACGAGCTAGTACGGATATGTACATGTTTACATATGTATATGCATGTGTATGTATATGTATGTATATATGTAAATGCTGGTATGTATATGTGTGTACTGTGTATATAGGTGCGTGTATGTATGTGTGTATGAGTGGATGGATCTTCGTCTGTTTCCAAGCGCTACCTCTCTGACACGGGAAACAGTGATCAAGTATATCAAATAAATGTGTGTGTGTGTGTGTGTGTGTGTGTGTGTGTGTGTGTGTGTGTGCGCGCGCGAGTGCGTTATTGGTATGGCCCTGATTAGGGCCTCAGTTGCCCTTGCCTTCTCAGCTAACATAAAAAAGTGAATATATGCGAGGTCATTAAGTTTAATAGGGTAGAAAGGCAGGTTTTGGGCGGGCATGAGTCTGAATATTGAAGACTGGAAGGAAGTCACGAGTTATATGTACCTAGATGACATGGCAGCAAATGAAACCATGTAAGAAGTGAGTCATATGGTGGGTAAGGGGGCGAAGGTTTTGGAACATTGAAGAATGTGTGGAAAGAGAGAACATTATCTGGGAGGGCGAAAAGGTGTACGTCTGAAGGTATGGTAGTCCCAACAATGTTGTACGGATGCGGGGCATGAGGATGTGGGAAGGAGTATGCGTTGGAAATGAAATGTTTGAAGACAATATATGGTGTGAGGTGGTTTGACAGAGTAAGTAATGAGAGGGTAAGGGAGACGTGTAGTTATTGAGAGTGTGTTTGAGAAAACTGATATAGTTTGGATATAGAGAGAATGAGAGGAGAGGTTTATAAAGAGGATATACTTGTCAGAAGTGGAGGGAACAGAACGAATTTTCATAAGAGATCATTAGTTCCATTGCTCTTAAGTCAAATTTGACCTTCAAGTCAGGGAGCACGATACATTGCTGGGAATGAATAGTAATGAACCATCTCTCATTCTCTTGTATTCTTTTCATTCTTTCTAACCTCTTCTTCCTTCAACTGTATTAAATTCGTTTTCCTTTTCCATTCTTTTAATTCTTCCTCGTACTCTTTCCCGATCGCATGTGGTGAGCATCACGCGCTAGCTCTGCCAAATGGCAAAACCTTTTCTTTGATACTCGTGGTACCTCTTTGATACTCGTGGTACCCACATCTCTCTCTCTTCTATCGTCCATTCCCTATATTTCTCTCTATCTAGTGACCTGTTTATTTATCTGTCTGTATTCCTGCTGGCCGTCAGTTTAACTAAAAAATATATAGTACATGCAAGTGACTGCGATCGGTCGAGGGCTACTGACAACGTAATGAGAATTATGTTTTCGAAGGACGTCCAACCGGCACGTCTGGCGTTAAATGAGGCAATTCCAGTGTCTGCTTACTGTCTTGAGCCATAATATGTAACTCCAAGAAGCGAAGCCTCTCAACTCTCCTTCCTCAAACGCATGTTGAAGTGAAGGTTGACATAACAGCAATGCAACACTCACAAATACCTCTCGTGTGTTTCTGACGACAGATATATGAATATAAAACACAGATCATTTTGCTGAGCCTAATAACCTAACAAGTGTTCTGCTGGCATTACAACACCTGAAATACCGTCATACAACAATGCACATCAGAGAGGATTTGAGCAAAATTATCATAAACAGAGTGTAACAATGTCACTGATGATCCTTTGAACATGGTAAATACAGAGAAGGATTAATGTACTTTACTTCCCAGTCTCCATCTTAGTGAACCTTATTGTATGGAATAAAATATAGAAAATAAGTTATGAGAAAATCATGACAGTACGAAAGTCTAATTTCACAAAAAGTGTCCTTAGCGTTCAACCTTAAAGGGGAAAACGTATTCAGCTCAACCGACCCAGACACAAACTGATGCAGGAAGTACCTACTCTGGAATTCAAAGTATGAGATGCTTAGCTATCTTTGTCAGCAAGAACAGAACGCTAAGGTTGCAAGTGAAAGGTTGCATAACCCTGTACCACATCCATCATGAAAATTGTTGATGGCAGTTGTAAGAATGGTGAAACAAAGACACTGGTGAAGACGTGACAACTGAGATTGTTGACAAACAAACAAAACACACGAGTAAGATAAGCGAGACGCGAGGTCGCGTGTTGACAGCCCGAGAACTTATCGCTTCTGCGGACAGAGCGCATGACACTCGTTCAAAACAAAAGGGAGACAAGCGTAAGACATTACATATTAGCAATACATGTGGGGATACATGAGACACAACATATGTAAGAATACATAATAGAAACTCGCCTCCATCTCCCTCCTAGGGGAGTCCGAACTGGGGAAAAACGAACTTTACGTTCGTCTTCCACACGAGCTGTTGTCCCTTCGTCGCTGGCGTGAGAGGATGAGGCGGGCAGGCTTGAGACGACAGTGCTGACTGGCAAGGTCGCGGGGAGAGTGGGGAGGGGAATATGATGTGGCCTCAGGAAACGGCGGCTTCTCTAGCACACCCTACCGCAGGGCAACTGGGTGCGGTAGTCCCTGTGGTGACCTATACCCACGATTGTCCCCGCTGTGTCCCACGGCTTCCTAACGGGGTCGTGGATGCGGACAGGTTCACCAAGCCTTAGAGGGAGCAGGGGGCGGGCGGTGCTGTTATAGTACTCCTCCGCCTTCTGCTGCAGTGTGAGGTGTCGTGCATCACGCCCGTCCGCTGCGTTCTGCCACTCGGGGGAGAAGGTGCGGCGGTGTGCTGGCAGGTCTATACGCAGCGGGTGACCGGCCGTCGGGGCTGGGGGGTGTTGCATATCTCCATCAGTCCTCGGTAGACGTTTTAATCCTCCAGACAACCATTACTGGTGGTCTTGGTGATGACGCGCTTCACCTGCTTCACACAGGCCTCAGCATGACCGTTGGCTTGCGGGTAACGCTTGAGGAAGGCACGAAATTCGGAGTCGGAGAACTGAGGTCCACCGTCCGTGCTGAGACGGACAGGTCCACCCACATTAACGAAGCTGCGGAGAAGCCTGATGGCGCTGCGTAATGTGGCGTCCCGTCCGTACTGACCAGCGTGTGGCCATCCAGACAGACTGTCAGCGTACAGCAGAAATTCCTTTCCTGCGTGGAAGAACAGGTCAGCGGAGACGTCCTCGAACGCTCGGGATGGGGGCGGGGGACGCGACGACACCTGCCACTGCTCTGGCCATCAAGCAGCTTTATCAGAAGCAGAAGCAGATGACGTCCGCCTCTGCCGGCGTCGGGTCATACACAGGCGTGCAGGAGAGCACGTTGGGGATCGCATGCTCCTTCCCCTGACGCCACAATGTCGTGGAGGAAAACTGTGTCGTCTTCTTGTGACGCTGGAGACATTCAGTGTGTAGTCGTTCAAAATGGCCACCAGCGACTTGTGGTCGATGAGGAAAGTGTGGTGGACCCAGTGGATACATGCGGCACTGCTCATGGCCTCACACAGTGGGCATGAGTTCCAATTCCACAATGGCATATCTTGTATCCGTGTCGCAAAGAAAACGAGAGCCACACTGCACCAGCCGCCATTTGTCAGCTTGGCGCTGCAGAAGGGCGTATACCACACCAATCTGACGCGATGCGTCTTTCTGCAGTGTATAATCACAGCGAGAAATACCTGGGTAGGTCAGGGCAGGCTATAGACAGGTCGGCAGCGCGCGCAGATGGGCACCACGGGCAGTTAAGGTGTCCTATGGTAGCCACCAATATCTTATCACTACGTCAGTCTTTTCACATCACTCCTTGATCCTTCTCACTGCGCCATGTAAGAATTGTGAAACAAGGACGCTGGTGAAGACATGACACGAGTTTATTCACAAACAAGTTACGAAAGGAAGATAAGCGAGACACAAGGGACTGTTTTGACTTTCCGAGAACTTAACGCTTCTGCCGATAGAGCGCGTAACACACGTTCAAAACAAAGAGGGAGACGGGCGTAAGACATTACATACTAACATTACATGTAGGGATACATGAGACATAGTATACATAAGGATACATAAATTAAACTTCCTCCAGTAGTGAAGGAACTCACTGAAAGATTTATTCACTTTATGTAGAATAGTTCAAGAGGTTAGAGCCCCATAGTTCCAGCCGTCTGCAAGCTTTGTTATAAATTTAGCGACTTTACAGCAGAAACAAAGCTGTTTTGATTACTGGTAATATCCTGTAAATCGCAACTGTAAGTAAATGAAATATATGGAAATAATTCTTAACAAATACTGTGACTTGAGTCTTGCAGGTATAATATGAGCATTAATGATTGTCTTTATTGAGACAGAGCTGGAATAGATATGAAGATCCTCTAAGGAATATATGGAAACTCGAATCAAATTAACCTTACCTTGCCAAGGCTAACATAAGACCCCTCACATCCAGGGCCTTTGAGAGGGGAGAGGGTACATCGTATCCGGCCCGGGAGTCCAAAAGGAGGCCCAAGAATTTCCTGGGATCTCAGAAAATGCGGAAAATCAATCATTTTCCATACCCTTTTTTGGCCTTACAGCTCAGGGTATAAAATCGTAGTGGATAAAAACACGATGACATATGGAGAAAGGAAGGAAGGGGGCTCGAAAGAAACTTTGTACCCCCGATAAAATTCCTCTCAGGGGCCTTGGTCGCAACGATCTCCACGAGACAATGAACACGAGGCCGCCATTTTACTGACCGCTGTGGCCACTCTCCTAATATTCTGGGCTTGTTTTTCACTTCTGGTCCATCTCGGTGTAAATACACAATCTCGCCCCCGATTGGTTCATCTGATCACACTCTTATAATGTATCTATTATAACGGTACCTCCCCCTCCTGCAGCCCCTTCTAAGCGTAAATACTGGTACCTCAACAAGCTGACTGGAATAACTTACGTAACTTCTTTTCTGACTTTCCATGGGTAAATTACTCTTTTAATGTGGTGATGCTTCTGTTTCCTCCAGGACGACCTCTTCATCCAATCCATGGCTCAACCGTTCCTGTTCTGAGGCCATTCAGACAAGGAATCAAGTGTATCGGGTGTTAAAGAAAAAAAAATCCTTCCTCTGGCTCCCATTCAGCTTTTATCACCGCCCGTAATCGCTGCAAACACATTATCCGTGAGGCGAAGAGTTCCTTTATACAAAGGAAGTGCGATAACTTCTCCTCATCATCCACTGATAGGTCTTTCTAGTCTTTAGCTAAAGACATCTCTAACAACTTCTATCGCTCTACCTTTCCTTCGCATTTCCGTCCTGACGGTACTATAGCTGTCTCTCCTGTTGACAAAGCAACTCTCTTTGGTTCCCGTTTCTTCTCTGCCTCCGCCTTGGATGACTTTAACATTCCTCCACCTCTTGATGCTCCTCTTAATAATCCTATGCCTCTTCCTGTAATCTTTATACGGACTGTTCGAAAAGCGCTTCATTCTCTGGACACAAGCAAGGTCTATGGTCCTGATGGCATCCATCCCCGTGTACTGAAAAAGTGTGCCTTTGAACTTGCACCTGTGCTTGCTCGTCTGTTCTGTTTGTTTAAAAACCAAAACTTTTCCTTCTTAAAAGCATGTATTGATGCATCCCTTACCTAAGAAGGGTAACCGTTCTGGCCCTTCTAACTATCGTCCTATTGCTTTGACATCTACCATTTCCAGAATCTTTGAATCCCTCCTCAACTCCCATTTCCTTAGATACCTCGAAGATCACAGTCTTCACTCTGATCTCAAGTATGGTTCCGAAAGGGGAGATCCACTGGTGATATTCTTTCCTATCTCACTAATGTCTGGTCACCAATCCTGAAAGATTTTGGGGAGTCATGTGTAGTTGCCCTTGACATATCTAAAGCCTTTTGACAGGGTGTGGCATTGGGGTCTCATCTCTAAGCTCCCCTCCTTTGGCCTCCCTCCCTCACTTTGCTCCTTCATATCCGGCTTCCTTTCTGGCCGATCTCTCTGTGGTTGTTATGGCTTAGCCTCCCCTCTTTCCTCCATCAACAGTGGTGTCCCTCAAGGTCCTGTCCTGTCCCCTACACTTTTTCTCCTTTTTTCAACAATTTTCTCTCCTCCACAAATAATCCAAAGTACTTATATGCTGATGACTCAACACTGCATTCATCCACATCCTTCAACTCCACTCCCTCTTCTCTCACTCTATCTGCATCTCGCCTTGACACAGCTTCCTCAATAAACACAGACTTGGACAGGATATCTTAGTGGGGTACACAAAATCTTGTTAAGTTTAATGCTTCCAAGACCCAATTTCTGCACATCTCTATCTATATCCCTGATGTGTGTTCCAATTGGAACCCCTCAAAGGGATGGCCACAGCAACAGTTTCCATAACTAAAGAAATCCAGTGCCACCTCTTAGCCGTTAGTGCTTCACTCTTAACAGGGGGCAAATCTAGCGCAGTGTTTGCAGAGGCTCCTACCTAACGTTCCTAATTACTTCTATCCGATGCTCCTACCACCAGGAGAATGAAACACAAGTCCCATACATCATATACAATTAAATTGAGAATCTTGTTTCCCATGAGAATACTACTGCATTTCCATAACAAAATTTTCCTAAATATTCATCAAAAAACGTGCAGATAAATATTTCTATACCTAAAAATGACCAAACAAATTCTTAAATAAATAACATCACTTTCTGTTTCATCTAATAAAAAAAGAGTGAGGAATTCAGATCTGAGCAAAGACATATGTGAAAAAACTACTTCCTTTGCTTTTTTTAATTACTTATTTGAAATATGGTCTATAAACGAACATGGAACAAAAACTTTTAAAACTACTATCCCTCTCCAGTAAATTTCCAAATACTAGTATGAAAGGAAAATTGGAGAGGTTGATTGACAGTCTGGACTGAAGCACCAAACTTGATACTCAAAATTACTTGAAAAGTTTTGGGTAAAAGTAAATTACAGCAAGTGATACCAGAATAAACTCAGCCTTACACACGTGAATCAAAATATTCATTTTGGGGATGGTTAAAATGATACTAGCAACTCTCAGTACACCCTGCATATATAATATCAATAATTTGTAAAAGGTTTCAGTGAAATATATATATGTATATAAATAAAAAATTGATACTAAATGTGTGCTGTTCCCTAATTTTGCTTGCTCTGATGGCCTGTATCTTCTGTTTGTTGGCCACAGCCTGGAAACCAGATTTGATGGGAGCAACAAAACATTGAGAATTAAAGCGTTCACACTGGAGAAAATAGAGACATGCATCTTTCTGTAGGATTGTGTCTGGGGACCAGTAGGTATGGCACATGACATATTCCTTGATGTATCTCCTTGGAATATTTTCAATCTTCTTTTGTTGGAATTGTCCTTTGATGATAAGCTGATCAAAGGACAATTCCAACCATCTCTCCATTGAAATCTCCTCACAACTCTCGTCTCTCCTTTGAAGTTCTGTAATTCCACCTCTTGACTCAATGAACATATATAGTATTACTGAAACACCCATTCTTTCTTGGAAACCCCACATTGTGGGAATAGCTAAGTCTGCCTCTAAGAAACTGGGTGTCCTGTTTAGATGTCAAAACTTCTCTTCTGAATAGTTGCTCCGTTTATATATGGGATTGATTCATCCTTGTATGGAGAACTGCTCTCACTTTTGGGGTGGTTCTAGCTCTGCATCCTTACTTGACAAAGTTGAGTCGAAAGCAGTCCGGCTTATAAATTGTCCCAAGCTAACTTCCAAACTTGACCCCCTTGCCCTATGCTGCAATGTTGGTTCACTTTCCCTCTTGGCTTTTGCTCCATACAGCTGGCTGCTTGTGTGCCCGCACCACTAACTAGACCACACAATACTCAGCAAGCTGCTGCGTCACACAATTCTTGTGTGATCATCAGCAACCCATGGGTGAGTTGTTTTGATACCTGCTTCTTTCCTTACACGTTGAAGCTTTGGAACTCTCTACCTTCTCATGTCTTTCCCAGGAACTATGACCTGGTGCATTTTAAAAGAGATTTTTCACTTCCTCCAAAATTTGTAAATACTTTCCCTTGTCTTTTCTTTTTCCATTTCATATTTCTCTCTATATTTTAATTAGGGCCTGGCCTTGATGTGAACTTTTGTCCATGACTGGGGCATTCAACATAAAAATAAATGTAATCAAATCCTGCCACGTCAAGGCGGCTATTTTTTCAGATTCATATTGGCTCGTAAAACTATAAACTCTGGTTTCACTGAGTCAAATGAAATTCAGGGCAATATCACTGATAAACTAAATTCATGCATAAAAGATACCATCTTGATATGGGTGCCTGTCACTGCAACATTTACATCAATGAACAGATAGACATGTTTGGCTAAATCGGCCTCAGAACTCAGGGAGATCCTCCTGATCCCCCAGGAGCTAAGGTCATGCTTTTCCTTGGGAAAGAAATCCACATTTCTTCTGTGGCAGAGTCAGTGGACCTGCCTGACAATTAACAATAAAATTAAACAAGAAATAGCGGTTTGGCCGACTTCCTACAGGCAAAACAGAAGAGAGGAAGTTAAGCTGGCCCTTTTATGTCTAAACTGTGTTTATGCTACTCACCTGCAACCCCATACACCCGACATATTCTCTCCCAGATGCTCCACATGCAACACAATCTTATCAATAAACCATATTATCATACACTGCAGTAAATACACCAAAGCAATAAAAAAATCAAAAGAATATTTTCATACAAATAAAATTAATTTTGATTTGGAAAACACTCTTAAAGATTATAACAGCATAACAAATAAGATGATTGTCTTTCTCAAGAAAACTGAAGTAATCAAGATGATATAAGGTGTTGCACTGGCACCTCACTGTGGCGATCCTAGCCGCAGGGTGTGGATGCTACTGCTGGGGGTGGTAGTGTGGTGGGTGAATTTCTCACAAATCACACTGCAGTCCCTGAGTGGGGTGGCTATTACACTTGGGCTACTACTGGTGTGGTGTTGGGCTGATGAATCATTGACATATTCAATATATCCTCTGTACATGTAATGGTGATGATCTGTCTCTAATCTTTACTATCACTCTCACAGTTACTTCTTGCAGCTGCAACAGTTGATGCTGTACCAACTGGGTAACGTTTAGCTGCCACACTGGTGCAATATCTACAAACATCCTCTCTTTCCATAACATTTACGTTATCCAAGATAGAGATATATGTGTATCATACTATTCAAATCAAGATAAGATGTTTAGGATATTAGGATATAGGGATTACAAGTTTATAGTCATCATTAAAAAGGGTTGCAGGCCTAATGACGTTTCTCAGAGGTCGCTGGCCATAAAGCCTAACAAACCAATGACCTTCCTCATAGGTCACTGGCCCTAAAACCCAACAAATCAACCAACCATGACTCACTATTAACTCAGACTTTGACTATAGCTGACCTATACCTTTCCCCACCATTTCTCCACTTCTCTGGGGTATTAATGCATTAACTTTTATCTTATACCACAACCATGAAAGTTATGTTACCTAACCTTTGCTTATACATCTATTTCTCTCATTTTATTATGATAAATGGAAAATCTAAATGATGCTCACCCTCCTCCACTATTCCCATGGGGGATCTATGGATTAGCCTTTTCTTTACACCATGGCCATGTAAGATACGTTATGTAAATTTTTCTACTTAATTTCTTTCATCTTATGATGGGAAAATTTGATTTCCTTATGTATTGTCAAATTATGAACAACTCTTGTCACTTCAGCATTTAAGGGTTAATTTTACATTCAGTATTTATGAATACATACATTTCATATTATAATTGTTCATTCATTTTTTTAAAATATACTTGTTAATTACAAATAGTTTAAAATCAATATCAGTCGGAAGTAAGGGAGGATCTCCACTGATCAACTTTTAACACTCATGCTTGATTTACTGCAGTCAAATGTTTCAAAATTCATGTATCTATCAATTTGTATCTCTGATGCCTGTTCCATTGATGGAGTGGCCATGGTAGAAGGGTCTCTATAACCAGTGACCTCTAGTGCTGCTTCTTAGCCTTTAGTGCCTCACCCTTAAGAGGCCACTGGCATAGGGCAACCCCAGTGCAGCATCTCAAAGGTTCATACTTAATGTTCCCACTAATTACTATTATCTAATGTGTCCACATAATGTTCCAGCCTAGTCATTCTACCTTATGCTCCCAGCTAGTGTTTCTCCCTACTACATTTACCTAATGCTCCTGTCTAATGTTCCTACCTATTTCTTCTATCCAGTGCTTCCAGTGTTTTGCTAAAATGCAGGCTAATGCAAAGCACTCACTGCAGAAAAATCTAGAGTTAGGAAGAATGAGCTGCGTGAGTTGTATTGTCGGGTGTTATGTGCTACAAGTAGAGATTGTATGTTTGTGGGCAGAATGCCAACAGTCCATTTGTGAGTAAGGCAGAAAGAAAAGACAGCTACCTGCATAAAGGAGTGGAACTTGACAACCAATGAAGTGCTGGCTTCCTAAGCAGCTGTCACTGACTCTACTGATACCCTGGCAGGCGGTACTGGTAATATACCTCCCTAGTTGGTGGCTGGCTACCAACTACTAACTTATGAATAAAATGGCAAAATTCACCAAACCTAGTCAATCTAATGGTCCCTTCAGCGAATGTTTAGACTTAATCTCAAGGAATTAAAATTACTACTAAGACCATATTACACATTCTACACTCCAGCTAGACCTCCTTCACCACCTTTGACCAACACCTTCCACCTGTGCCTGCATGCCTGCTTATATTGGAAAATGCTGTCATCTTTTGTAATGTAAGGGTAAGAGAGACGTGTGGTAATAAAATGAGTGTGGTTGAGAGAGTAAAAGAGGGTGTGTTGAAATGGCTTGGACATATGGAACGAATGAGTGAGGAAAGGTTGACAAAGAAGATATATGTTTCA
>JAYMFT010244399.1:0-11001 GCA_038088735.1 Panulirus argus
ATACACACACACACATATATATATATATATATATATATATATATATATATATATATATATATATATGATGTTTGAGGACATTATGAGACGTGAGGAGGTTTGGTTGACCATGTCAGGAAACGGCAGCGCGAGAGAGAGGCGTGGTGGTGAGCTGACGATGCCGTTCGTCGCCTGTTTCGTGCCCTACCCGGCTAAAGCGGGAAGCGGCGAGGAAGATAGATCTACATTATACGAAGCACCTTGACCCGGAACTAATCCAGTGTGTTGGTGGCGCCCCCACGGTACCAGGAAAAGAGGCACAGAGGCCGACCTCGGGTTCACACTCACACTCTAATGACCTGACACGCTGGTGAGTGTAAAGGACTCGGTACGCAATTAGTCATCAACAGAGGTCGATAGATGTTAGACTAATGAAGTTTTAAGGTCACTCTCCGACAAAATCAAGTAATTTGATGATAGGCAAAACTTCGAGGATGTTAGTAGAGCCGAAAGAGAGGGTAAGTCTGAGACAATGGACAGGGTATGTTTGGAAGAGTAGACAGGGTATGTTTGAAACAGTAGACAGGGCATGCTTGGAACAGCAAACAGGGTATGAATGGAACGGTAGACAGGGTATGTCCGAAACAGTAGACAGGGTATGAAAGGAACAGCAGACAGGGTATGTTTGGAACAGTAGACAGGGTATGAAAGGAACAGCAGACAGGGTATGTTTGGAACAAGAGACTAGGTATACCTGGAAGAAAGAGACTAGAAAAAAGAAAAAAGAGAAAAGAAAACGCGAGGATGTAAACATCGATGTACTGTACCTCACCAGGACCTACTTGTGGACGCGCCGCCTGCCGCTCCCCTGCCAGTGGAGTGGAGTCCGTCAGGCGAGGCTTCGGCGGGAATACCAAGAAGGTTTAAATGTCATCAGTACACAACACGAAACCTGAAACAATTTCTGCTCATTTTTATGTCATTAATGACACGCATGGCCCGGGGAATGTCCGTAACGAGGGCTTAATTACCGACCGTGTGAGGGTGTGTGTGTGTGTGTTTGGGGAGGTGTGGGGGTGGAGCAAAGTTCGCCCTGAGGACCTGTGTGGGGAAGGTAGCCAGGATAATGTGGGAGAAACGGAGACGCACGCTTATCCATTCCTGCGCCTCCAACAGAGACTTCGCAGTTCCCGCGCCCCGAAGTGAGGCTGCTCATCGCTCGGTTCCCTCAACACAGACTATATCAGAAGCCTTCCACATGACCACGTTCGCTACACACACACACACATAAGCCGTCACCAACTAGTGGCGTACTGATACAGGAGGAATCGTACACAGCACATTACCTCGTTATAGACTCATCCCTTAAAATAAGATCACTGACGTGAGACTCAGAAATGACTCATCTGCTCGTATTCACGAGCTGAAAGATAAGACGAGATGTGAGATTAACTCTCGTAGCCACGAAACAGAACACATACACACACACACACACGTATATAAATGCGTACACACGCAGATGCACACCACAGACAGACAAAAGGAGGCCTGATGCTGGGTGACCTGGTTGACGAAGAGGCCGCCGACCTGTAAGTAATCTTGTTTACCCTCTCTCCTGCCCCTGGCATAGAACAACACCACCTCCCCTCCTCCTCTTCCTCCTCCTCCTCTAACGCCTCCCTTTGCGTGTCCCCCTCCTACAGGAGAAGATCACCGCCCTGCACGAGGCCTCCAGTAAGGGGGACGTGAAGACGGCGAAGCGGCTGACGAAGGAGAACCCACGGCTGAGCATGGCGAGGGCGCACGACGGGCAGGTGGCCATGCACGTGGCGGCGGCGGTGGGCAACACCCCCATCGTCAGGCACCTCCTGTCCCTCTACCCGGACGCCATCCGCGTCGAGGACGCGGTGAGCAAGCGTCCCTCGCACCAAGGGCAACGAACGACAGCTGCCTTGAATTTTTTCTTGGATTCTTATTGATGTTTAGCTTTACCTGGTCTACAGCACCCTGTCTTATGGGAGAGTCCCGTTCTCTCATTTCCAGCTGTTCAACTACACCCACCAACATCCATGGCTCATGGCAGGGGTGACGTCTGACCTCTCCCCTCTCATGGCACATCTGACCTCTGGCCTCTCCTCTCTCACCCACAGAGCGGCAGGACGCCCCTCCACTACGCGGGGCTGTCGCGGGAGACGGGCGCCCACCTGACGTACGACCTCCTGAAGAGGGAGGGCGCCAGCGAGGGCCTTCAGGACCAGGTGAGTACACAGAGAGAGAGAGAGAGAAGTACTTCCGACTAACTACGTCGACATTTTGTCATCAAGCAGGGCCATAGCGCGTAGCACTCACCGCAGAGAGCTAAGGCTGGAGAATGTCCCTTCATTTTAAGACCTTATTAAGGCGTTTTCGTACGAATGAGTCTTGCAGTTCCTTAATGAAGGGCAGGGGACCCATCCAACCCCGAGGTAATATTCGTGTGTCAAACCCATGCTATTGTCGAATTCTGTCCCCACACTTGTTTCACATGACCATTTTGTCCTGCCATCTGGCGGACCGAACCTACCAAACTTGACCCCACCCCCAGATGGATGACCCGTGTCGACCTGGTCTTCCCTACAGAGCGGCAACACTCCACTCGACTACCGCCACCTGCCGGACAAGAAGGACGTCCCGCCCCGCCACCCTCGCTCCAAGGGACGCTCCAAGCGCCCCTCGAAAGAATCCTCCACGGGGGCTTCCCGCGGACCATCGAGGGGCGCCTCCCGCGGGCCGTCCAAAGCTGGTTCTCAGGGGACATCTCGAAGCCACTCTCGAGAACCATCTCGGGCCAATTCGCCCGGGGCTTCTGGGTCCAAGGGGCCGTCCAGAGCGACCTCTACGGCAGGAGGCGACGAAGGCGGGGACGTCGAAAAGGCCATCGCAGCCGCCGAGGCGGACGAGGACTACAGCCTACTGTCCGAGCTGGTGGTGAGGGGCGACGGAGATTCGCTGCTGGGCCACTCCTCGGATGACCCCGAGGTCAACACCTTCCTGGAGAGCGTGCCACAGCACCTGGTAGGACGCCGGGGGAGTCCTTTGCGAGGCCCCCTCCCCCCTGTACTGTCTCGTTGGGACACAGTAACCACTCTCCCTCTCTCTCGTCAGGGCTCTGACATCGCACCGCTAATTAATCCTTAACAACCACAACCAATTAAATCTTCAGACACTGTAAGACCCTAATAGCCAATTAAGCCTTAACAGCCACAACCAATTTAGTCCCACCAAACAGCAATACCTAAACAACCAATTAAACCTGAGGAACTAGCAGTTCCACCCTATTGCAATAAAAGACACTAGGGACAACCTCCACCCTCAGAATAATAGGGGCGTAACCAACATATCTAGTAACTTTAACGACCTAACGATACCAGGAACATACACTTCTACACTACCCTACGCCATCTCCCTGTTGCAGGAGTCAATTGACGAAGTGCACGACGCGGCGGAGGCCGGGGAGACCAGGAGGGTCATGGCGCTCCTAGACACGAAGAAGAAGGCCCTCGCCAGGGATTCGAACCACTGCAACATCCTACACAAAGCTGTCTTGCACGACCACACAGGTGAGGCGACGCTTCGGGGGTCGGGTTAGGTTAGGTTACGTCAGGTGAGGTTACGTACCTGTCAACCCCACATCTGTCTAAGACTGGTCCCTGTCAACCACACCCGTCTAACACCTGTCTAACACTCCCTGGCAGACCTGTCAACGTACCTGTGCCAGAAGTACCCCGACCTGCTGCAGCAGGAGGACCTGAGCGGCCGGACGCCCCTGCACTACGCCGCTGTGGTACGGGGACACGAAGGGCATCTCTACCACACCCTCCTGGAGGCTGGAGGGGACGCGACACGGCCTGACCAGGTGAGTCCTATGGCCCCATCAGGGGAGTCCTATGGCCCAACCGGGGGAGTCCTATAGCCCTACCAGGGTAGCCTATGGCCCTACCAGGGAAGTCCTATGGCCATAACAGGAAAGACCTATGGCCTGACCAGGGGACTCCCATGGCCCTACCAGAGGAGTCCTATGGCTCTACCAGGGGAGTCCTACGGCCCCAGCAGGGGAGTCCTATGCCCATACATGGGGAGTCCTATGCCATGCCTCATTAGGGAGCTCCACACAGGTTCCTAAAGCAAGAAAATCATCACCCAACCTCACCCAGCCCCATCCAAACCTCACCCAACCTCCCAAACACCAGATCCCGTCATGGACCAAGCAAGAGTTGATTGTTCTCCCTGTCCTCCCTTAGTTAATCATGTTCTCCCTCTGCTCCCACCTCAGGGTGCGCAGTCACACTGCTTCAGTTCATGCAAGAGAGTTAGGGGCGTTAATCCAGCCTTCCACCTGCTGATTTAGGGACCCTTCATCCACCTTCCACCTACTGATTTAGGGACCCTCATCCATCTTCCACCTGCTGATTTAGGGACCCTCCATCCACCTTCCACCTGCTGATTTAGGGACCCTCATCCACCTTCCACCTGCTGATTTAGGGACCCTTCATCCACCTTCCACCTGCTGATTTAGGGACCCTCATCCACCTTCCACCTGCTGATTTAGGGACCCTCATCCACCTTCCACCTGCTGATTTAAGGACGTTCATCCAGCCTTCCTTCCCCTCCAGGCTGGCAACAACCCCGACGACTATTATCGCGACCCTGAACTGCTGACTCTTGGGGACCTGAAGAAGGAGCTATCCGACGGCCTACCGACGGCGCATCAGGGGAGCTCCGAGGAGGACGAGGGCGCGGGGAGGCCCCTCACCAAGGGCAGCGAGAGTAAGTAGCGGCTTTGAGATCCTAGCCCTTGGCCCTTAGGCTCTTGCTGGTGCGGTAATGTGTTAAGAGAGGAGGAATCGTACCGTCCCTTGCGGTGATAATGCCAGATAAGAGGAACGGGGGACATCCCTGGACCTCGGAAACCTTGTTGTAATGTCAGACGGCGGTAAGGGAGACATCCCTGGCCCTTAAACTCTTTTGGTAATGTCAGAGAGGGGAAAGGGGGATGTCCCTTAAGTCGCTGTTGTCCCGACAGCGTCAGTTATGGGTAAGGGGACATAGTTAATGTGGAATTAATTGAAAGAATGTAACTGAATTTGATTGATTTTATGTACTAAATAAGAAATATATACAGTAAGATATAAATAAATGTGTGTGTGTATATATATATATATATATATATATATATATATATATATATATATAAGCATGTAGATATCACTTGGTGTTTTATAAAGTTTGTATCATACAAAATTTTTGGCCTGTGACGTCACTTCTAACCAGCAGTGTGTCCAGTGAAGAGTGCAACTTGTTGATTTGGGTTGACTCTGTGCCTACTGTGTCTGGCAAAGCTGTAAATAGTTGTAACACCTCTCTCACTCTTACGTCGCACTCTCCCTGCTCCTATTACACCCTCCCACTCCTGATAGTGCTCGCCCACTCCCTATTTCACACTCCTAACCGCTGGTACTCCCAGTTTCTCTTCTACCCATCTACTCCCTATTACACTTCGAACTCTCAGTTAGATTCTCTCACTTCCTATTACACTTTCCTACCTCCTATTACACTCTCCCAATCCCTATTACACTAAATCACTCTCTTTCTCACTCCTATCATATTCCCCAACTACTCACTACAACTCCACCACGTCTTATCTCAGACCTCCATTCCCCAATTACCCTTCTTACTAACTGTTCCACTATATATCTCCCAATTACGGTCATCACTGTACATTCAATTCCCTATCACACTCTGTGACTTCACGGACCAAGAGCTATGTCATCTGCAAAAGGCCAATTGATTCATCTCGCATGCCCTTCCCGACATAAACAGATCAAACAGCCATAGTGCCATCACATATCCTTGGACGGAGACCCACCTTCACTGAGAACCAGTCACCCTCCTCCCTTTTCCTACTCGCACACATGCCTTACTTTCTTAATTTAAAATACCTCGATGCATACAGTAACTTTCCATTTACACTACACATTCGTAGCACCTTCAACGAGGCATTTCTGTGAACCTTACCATGCGCTTTCTCCAGATTCATAACTACTATAAACAGTTCACTTTCTTTGCCCAAGTATTTCTCAGATGAATTCTTAAATCAATATATATATATATATATATATATATATATATATATATATATATATATACATAGTCAGATGAGTGTATATACGCATATGATAAACTAGAATATCATGTTTTGTGTCACAACTGTTCACCATTTATTGACCAGATATGTCACCCTCCACGACCCCAGTCCACCACACACACACACACACACACACACACGAGCCTTCCTTATCACGGTCACCAGTCCACACCCCACGTCTGTTGTGTGCTTCCCTCACCCTAGGTCATGTGTTGGCCTCTCCCAACCTCACCATATGAGACCTTGCATGAGTCTCTCACGTTTGTTGTTGTCGTTGTTGTCGTCACCACTAGGCCTTGCTGCATGAGCTGTGTGGAGTGTGTTGGCTGCCGGAACCCGAGTGTGTGCGGGTGAGACGGGGGCGCGCCGGCCCAGTGGTCGCAAGCGCTCGGGCGGGACGCGCTCTGCTCGAGGGTGAGGTGCCGTACTACTCACCACCCCCACCCCACCCCCAGCCCCCCGCTCGAGGGTGAGGGGGCACCTGCTTTGAGGCTGAGGTGTCCTTGCTCGAGGGTGAGGCAGCACTCCCGCCCGAGTATGAGGTGCCCCTGCTCGAGTATGAGATGCCCCCTGCTCGAGTGCGACTCGACCCTGCTCGAGGGTGAGGCGCCCCTGTCCGAGGGTGAGGCGCACACCCACCACCCCCCCACCCCTGCTACTGCACTAAGCCTACAAGTTGTTAAGCGTGTGGTCTCCCCCTCGGGCGGGTCTCCAGCCACCATCAGCTACTACGGCAGTGAGGAGGAGGGCATGGAGCGCCTCGCGCCCGACATCCTGTCCAGGCTGGAGGAGGAGTACGAGAGGCTGAGGGACACGAAGAGCCGGTCGCTCATGAAGAAGTACCTGACGCCGGAGGTGTTCGGCAGGCTGAAGCATCGCGTCACCAGCAGCGGCGCCAGCCTCCTGGACGTCATCAAGTCCGGCCTGGTCAACCCGGACTCCGGCATTGGACTGTACGCGCCCGACGCCGAGTCCTACACCATGTTCCACGAGCTGTTCGACCCGGTCATCGACGAGTACCACGGCGGCTTCGGCCCGGGGGACTACCACCCGGGCATCAACTTCGGCACCGCCAGCGCCCTCGGCGACCTGAACGAGTGGGGTCCGTACGTGGTGTCGACGCGCGTGCGCTGCGCCCGCTCGCTGGAGGGCTACCCCTTCAACCCTCTCCTCACCAACGAGCAGTACCTTGAGCTCGAGCAGGACGTAGAGCGAGCGCTGGACACCCTGGAGGGCGACCTGGCCGGTTACTACAGACCCCTGGCCAAGCTGTCGCCCGGGGAGCAGCAGCAGCTGCTGGAGGCCCACCTACTCTTCAAGCAAGGGGACAGGTTCCTGGAGGCCGCCGGGGCGTGCCGCTTCTGGCCGGAGGGCCGGGGGATCTTCCTGAACGCCGACAACACGCTCGTCGTCTGGGTCAGCGAGGAGGACCACTTGCGCATCATCTCCATGCAGAATGGCGGAGACCTGGCGCAGGTGTACGACCGCTTCGCTCGGGCCGTGACCGCCCTGGGCAACCGCCTGCCGTACAGCCTCTCCCAGCGCCTCGGGTTCCTCAACTTCTGCCCGACCAACCTGGGCACGGCCATCCGCGCCTCCGTCCACATCCGGGTGCCGCGCCTGGGCAGCGACCGCCGCCTGCTGGAGGACACGGCCGACCAGTTCCACCTGCAGGTCAGGGGCACCTCCGGAGAGCACTCCGAAGCCAAGGACTTCGTCTTCGACATCTCCAACAGGCGGCGCCTGGGCCTGACGGAGATCGAGGCGCTGCAGGAGATGTACGACGGGGTGAAGGAGATCATCCGACTGGAGATGCGCATGGAGGAGAGCGCCAGTCGCAAGGGCTCCGCTCACATGACGTCCTGGGAGACTGCCGACACCATCGCCGGTCACTGACGCCCTTGCGTGATGGATAAGGGAAAAAGAGAAGGGCCCGCGGCAGGCTAAGGCCTGCCCAATACTTAAGAGAGAGAAGGAGAGAGAGAGAGAAAGAGGCAATGACCTGCAGTCCGACCTCCCCATGCTGCTATCCATGTCAGACGCTTCCCTCAGTAAGGGAGCTGCAGCTACGAAACGTTGGTGAGAGATGTTACTGCAAAGTGGCGTGGGACGGGTCCCGGCGGCTTCGCCACCTCCGTGCTCACCACTACAGGTGTCCCTCCTCATCCATCTTGGGATGCAGATTGTTACATCTGAGCCTCAGACGTATCTCCATACAGCAAACAACAACAGAACCACGGGAGAAACAGGGCATCCATAAAATAGACCGGCGGGAAACAACACCGGAGACAAAACACGACGACAGAATATCGATAAAACTGAAACAAAAACTGCAACAATGCTGTTGGTAAGCATAGAACAACAAAAATCAACACGAGGAAAAAAAATTTATCTTGAAACATTTGGGTTTAACCTTGTGTGTGTGTGTGTGCAACACCTGACACACCTCTGGTGTAACATGGGCAACAGGTCTTCTGAAACACCGTGAAAACGAACACTTCCCTCCCTCATGTTTTTGTCACGTCACAGCCGCAATACTATTGTTCGAAATATCTATTTTTGGAGGGAGGTTGGGGTAGGAGAGTAGAGGGCGGGGAAGGGGGCCAGTTTTAGTTCAAAGATTTGCTTGTTTTAGACCAGTGTTTGAGGGACCATTAATGTATGTAACACAGCCTTTACTCGATGTTACATATCAGACCTCTGATCCTTGCAAACACTCGGGGGGCTAATTACCCCTTGAGCTAACGACGCTACGACCCTTGCGGGTGTGACGGCCTGCCCTTAGACATGACCTAAATGGGGTATAAGTCGTACCTTCGTATATTTAAAAAGGAGAGGGTGGGGGAAGTTTAAAGATCTAAGTTTTTAAGACACTTGGGGGCTGAAAGTCTGACCTCTAGACATGACCATATTCTGCGTTAAGGAACATCGGATATGTCAAGACATCATCTGGTCAAGGGACGTTTCTTTAATGGGGGAGAAGTGAAGATGAGGACGTCAAAGAGCACGACCTCCTTTCTCGCATCTCGCACAACAATTCAAAAGTCAGACCTTCAGCCTCGACAGCTGGTGATACTTAGAGAGGTCAAAGGTCGAGTGAGGCTATGTATAGAGGTCAGACCCTTAACCTCGAGTGTTAGCGATAATCAGAGGTCAGACTCGAGGTCGAGTGCTCGCGGTGTATAAGGGGGGTCAGACACTCAAGAAACCCGAAAGCTGACGGGTACTGGAAGGTCAGACTATTTTATAAAGTCGAGTGATGGCGGTGTGTGCAGAAGTCAGACCATTAATATCGAGTACTTGCGATATTTAGAGGTCAGACGACGTAAGATTAAGAGAGATAAATGAATGGTGATAACAGAAGTCATACCCTTGATATCGAGTGCATGCGATATCTAGAGGTCAGACTTAACGCCGTTGTGTGGAGGCCAGAGCTTCAAACTCACCCACTGACGCTCGAGCAAATTCGGACAGTCCCTCTCCTTCCCTTTGTTTGCAGTTTTTATCGCTGTCAGCTTCATTATTAACATTATTTTTATCATGGTCCGAGTTGAAAAAAAAAATGAAAAACAAATCGAGTCAACGAATGGGATATTTCTGTCACTAAGATATCTTTTCAGTTTTATCACTTATTTTCTAATCATTGATTTACAAAGTTTTTCACTGGGTCGTTTCAGAAGACCGGAGTCATCTTTTTTCAAACAAAAACTTGCAGAAATAGGAGACCAAAAATAATTTTGCCTTTCACTCGGAATCCGACAAATTTACGGGTTAAGTATTGTATAGGCCATATAATAACTGAGTATGACTCTATGCATTCGATGGTGTTATAAATTACAGGCTTTCTCAACTGTATTCATTGGCCTGATCTTTAAAACTGACTTAGCTTATGTGACAAAGATATATTGTTTACCTCTCTGCCAAAAGTTTCTCGAAATCAATTTCCATAACCTATGTCATTCCAAAAATTGTTACATAAGTAAGGATTTACAAAATTGGGATATAGTTTCCTTTTCAAAACCATGTATGGAAACTCAAGATTAACATTTGTACAAAAGTATACCGTATTATACAAACTATTTAATAGAATTAAAGATATACAATTCTTAATGAACAACTCATTATGAATATTAGAAACAGGAGACAACACTGTATGTCTTTGTAAATCCACCTGTGTAAAACTTCTCCTGTGATTACAATAAATAGTGTGGTCTAAAGTGAACATTGTAAATGCTATCAGTACATTATGAACAATATATTTCAACTCATCCGAATATCTCAGACTTTACCGTAAAAAACGTCTTTCCTGACTATGATAAATTTTCATTTTCAAAGATATTTACACTTGGATTTGTCTTACAGTCGCGTCTCATCTACGATCAAATCATTCACTGATTACAAAAATTTTTACCTCATATATATATATATATATATATATATATATATTGAAATATATACTGTAGTATATTGATAGCATGTCGTTTATGGGTAAATATTTTTTGTATAAGCAATTCCTGCATGCAGCGTCCAGTTTGTGATTAACTGTAATATATTTTAACAAAGATAGAACGGCTTTATCAGAGCAAGAGAACTCCTGTTTTTCATTAAGATCCCTGATCATGCCACATAAAAGCACATGCCTTATATCTTATAGAAATTGCAAATCTTATGGTGAATTTACCAAGATAAACAACTCTGGATTCTTTAAAGTATAGCAAATGAAAACTTTAGAAAAATATCTAACAGGAAATTCGGGTTATCTTTGCGAATATATATATATATATATATATATATATATATATATATATATATATATATATATATATATATATATATAT
>JAYMFT010244410.1:0-24718 GCA_038088735.1 Panulirus argus
ATATATATATATATATATATATATATATATATATATATATATATATATATATATATATATATATATATATATACGCGCGCGCGTGTATCCAATCTCGGCTGGTGCTTGGTGAAGCTTCCACTAAGGTGTAAAAACTCGGGCAAAGGCTTTGGGGACGGAAGGTGCGGGTGACGACCCCATACAGTCATCTGGGCCATGCACACACACACACACACACACACACACCTTCAGTCCCAACATGTTTCTGACGCGTTCATGACCTCATTCTGCTTATCATTCAGTTCAGTGTAGTTTCAGTACTTTATTCCTTGATACATTAGGATTTAAAAGTGTCGTTCACGTTTTCATGAATCGTTACACGACAAGTACATCATTTCAGCGTTGGGTGTAAGATGCCGGAGAGCGATATCTGTGTACGTAGTTGGGCTGGACAGTGACACAGGTCTTGGCGACCATTCAGGGATTTCATCTCTCTACGGGCTGGCCACGGCGAACTAACTAACTCGTCACGGCTTGGAATTAGTACGAAGGCGTCTCATGCATCGATATGGGGGCGTTTTCAGGGTCGTGGTGTTGGAAAAACACCTCCACGTGTTCCACAGAAGTCTTATATATCGATCAGGTGGGATGGGTTGGTGTGGTCAGGTGCAGGTGAGTGGCCCTGGGGGGAGGCTGACACACTCACCTGTCTGATGGGTGAGGTGTGACGCACCTTCTTCAGGTGCCTACCACCGCCCGCCTCAGCGCGGCCGTCGGTGCGTTCCCCAGCGTGGTGCCCTGAGGGCTGCTTCCCTCACGCGGAGGGGCGCCTGTATACAAGTCGTCAGGGGTGGTGGCACACTGCAGGCTCGGACGCGGTGGCAACGTTGTTGCTAAGGTCAGGGTGCCCCCCTACCCCACGTCCTCCGCACGCCAGATAGTGGCCTCATGTTATACACACACTAGGGGGTACCCCCACGCCCTACACACTCAGCAGGGGGTACCTTCATATGCCACACACACTAGGGGGATAGTGAGGGGCAGTATGATGTATCCGCCCATCCAGTGGTATGTGTTGGTACAGGTGTGCTACCTGCTACTCCTGCCGCCCACACCCCTCCTCAGCCAACTTGTGCTCGTGATAAACTGTTTTTCCCCGCCGTAGGACGCACAGCTGTTCTTGTGACCCCGCTGTCACCGAAATATTTTGCCAGTTTATTCTGGCAGTATGTAAATTATGGTCGTGCGACTTGTTGCCTTCATGTATGTTTGGGGTTGAGGGGACGGGGACAGGAGAGGAGGTGATGAGCCATGGCTGCTGGCGACGAGGCCAGCCGGCCTTCCCTGGGCATGTCTCAAGGCTGCCACCAGATTAGCTGCGGACCCTCCGGCACGGACACGAAGGCATCATCGCTAGCGGTGTGAACACGGGAGGCCTCCGGGTGGGGATGACGAATCGTGGCCCAGTTACTGTGAGTGATAGCGCTGCCCTTCCCTGTGAGGGACGACCCGGTGGCCAGTCAATATCAGAAACCACCTTGTGGCTGGTCGTTGTGAGGGACGACCTTGTGACGACCCCAGTGCCAGATCCTCCCTAGGGCCTGGCAGGTGGGCTGTGTGGAAAAGCCAAGGGAACAGCGTAACCTGCCCAGAGGCAGCCAGGGATGACACCCCTCGCCTGCTGCCGTGTCCCCCTCTCCCCCTGCCCCTCGTCGCTCTGTCCATCTGACACCAAATGCTGTGATGTTCCCGTGCATCTTCTGCTGTATCTGTCTACCACCAGAGCTGTGTGTCACTTGCTGATGTGTGCCTCTTCCCCCCTCGACCCCCTGATGATAAGAATAGTAAGAGTGACTTAGCTCTCTTATCAGTGTCGGGTTGGGTTTTTTTTTTTCCAGATCTAGTCTACGGGACATAAAACCCAAACTTTCATCCGACTGAACACACATACATACAGACTCCTTGACTGCAAGGTTGTGCATAATTCAACCATATCCTTATGCATGGGTGCATTTGCATAGATCTTGAGAGTATACAGTCGTGATAGCAATATATAATACAAGCAGGGTAGACTGTACAAAATATGAAACTAAAATTTTTACAACATACAAAACAAGCAAGGCAAACTGTATAACATATGAAACGGCAAAATAAACTGTGTACAATATATGAAACAAGCAAGGTAAACTCTTTACAGTATATATAACAAGCAAGGTAAACTGTACAACATACGAAACGAGCAAGGTAAACTGCACTGTATATACATCAAGCAAGGTAAACTGCAGAATGTATGAAACAAGCAAAGTAAATTTTGTACAATGTGTAAAACAAGCGAGGTAAATTCTGTAGAACATTTGAAACAGTCAAGGTAAACTCTGTAGAACATATGAAACAAGCAAGGTAAATTCTGTTCAACATGTGGAACAAGCAAGGTAAACTTTGTTCAACATATGAAACAAGCGAGTTAAACTTTGTACAACACATGAAACATGTAAAGTAAACTCTGAACAAAATATGAAACATATCCTGCTCAGAAGCGTGAGACAAGAAGTTTCTCAATTGCTCTTTGAAGTTCATTCAGTAAAATAGCATTGAATGAAACATTAGATAGGCATGTACTTTACTAGTTGTGCAACCTTGCACATTGTGGTTATGTATTTATTTCTTTTACTCTTTATGAAACATTAATAGGAAGATAGTAATTACTCATCTTCTTGTTACAGTTAAGTGAAGCAGTAACCTCACAGCTGGGCAACACACCTAGTATGGCTTCTGTGAGTGAGGATAATCAATCACATGATTGTACCCATAGTCCTAGACACGGCATTACCCACATAAATATGGAGGCCAGTCAAGATATGACCACAATGCAAGAGCGTCTGGCTCTTTTGGAGGAGGATAATGCTTCACTTCGGGCATCTTGTGCTTCTTTGCAGCACAAGCTAGATCAGGTATGTTAAGCAATGATATACCTGACAGTTTGTGAAGAATAAATGTTTTGATCTCACCTTATGTCCATTTAACTCTTGATATACTGTAGACTTACTGATGAAAAAGGTTTGCAAAAGATGGCAGGGTCTGACTGACAATATTCAGATGAGAATATTGATCTTCATGTAAGACTCCATAGTTTATGATGCTGGATGTCTTTTCTTGTGTGAATATCATAATGCAATGCCATTTTGCTAAACTGCTTTAAAAATATCATGAATCATCATAGAATTATGTATTTAAGGTATATGAATATAAATAAATTATATTGTAAAAAAAGGTCAAGTCTGCAGGGGACTTTGCCCAATGCTAAGATCAAATGCATATTTGCACTATGATTGTTATTTTGGTAATTTACATAATATCCTACTATTATAACTGTGAACAGCATATCAGAGGAGGAGCTATGAGGGGATTTTTCCTCAAATGCTCTGTCATTTGCTCATGGTGTTACCTTGCTAAGATGGGAAACAGCAAACATGTAATAATAATGTGCAGAGAGCAAGTGGGAGGGGAGACCAAGAAGATGGGAGGATAGAGTGAAGGAAGCTTTAGGGTTTTAAGAGGTGAAAGGCATGCATGGGATAGAATGAAATGAATCATTGTGGTTTTACAGGGGATGAAGTGCTGTCATTGGGCTGGACCAGGGCATATGAAGCAATCAAGGTAAACCAAAGAAGAGTGTGTGGAATTTGGTTGTGGATAGTGGGCTATGGTTCAGAGCATAGCACATGACAGCTAGAGAAAGAATGTAGCAAATGAGACCAATGTTCATTTGTTTGTGATGCTACCTCAGTAAGGTGGGAGAAGTGATTGTATATAAAAGTTAAATATGTACATATTCATATAATTATGTGTGTCTTAACACACCCCACATGTGCAAGTGGTAACACCATATGTGAAAAGACACCTTTGATCAGGCTGTATCATGAGGAGAGGATGACACTAAAAGAGTAAGAGAACTGGGACTCCTTATATCACTTAAATAATAGAAATACCCTAGGAGAAGGAAAATACCAAGGATACTTATACTCTTCTAAAAGGAAAAACAAAAATGGTGGTGTTTTTAATAACAGATATAAGAAATTAACATTTACTTTACTACCAACTTGTTACTTTAATTTCACCCTCACTGTAATAAGGAATAAGATATTGTCTTACCTGTTTGTGGTCACAAATAACTGTATCAATTTTTGTGGTAAGTTTCAATCTTACTGCACCTGGCTCCTTTTCCACAGACCTGAAAATCCCCAGCCATCCAATTAATATACAGGAGGTGTAAATTGCTTGTGAGTAGGACAGACTAACATGAATGTCAGTAAACAAGATGAATGTGAGTTTTAAAAAAATTAAGGTGGTGTTTTGCCATATAATAAAAGTTTCTTTCTTATTGTATATTATTTTTATTGGCATTCTGTCTACAAACATACAGTCTCTCCTTGTCATACATAACACTTGACAACACTTTACTCATACAGCTCATTCTTTGTAACTCTAGATTTTCCTGTGGTAAGC
This sequence comes from Panulirus argus, assembly GCA_038088735.1. Classification (NCBI taxonomy): domain Eukaryota; kingdom Metazoa; phylum Arthropoda; class Malacostraca; order Decapoda; family Palinuridae; genus Panulirus; species Panulirus argus. The sequence continues at coordinate 4,486 of JAYMFT010244410.1, forward strand.
ACTATGTGCTAGCCTTGCCTTTTGGCAAAATGTTAGGAGAAATAGGTAGTAGTAAGTAGGAACATTTAGGCAGGAGCATTAGGTAGAAGTAGTAGGTAGGAACATTAGGTAGAGTTAGTCAGTAGAAACATAAGGTAGGAGCCTCAGCAAACGCTACACAAGAGTTACCCTCTGTCACAGCCTGTTAAGGGTGAGGCACTAAACGCTTAGAAGCAGCACTGGGGGTCAATAGGTATGGAGACTCTATTGCCATGGCCACCCCCTTGAGATAGTTCCAGTTGGGAACAGGCATCAGATATATAGACAGATAGATAGATTATGTTTCTATTCATAAAGTAGGACAGTCAGCTATTGATATAATATGTCTGCAAGTGAAAAAGAGACACAGCAGGGTAAAACAAGCTGTCACAAGTCAAATACTATGTGGCTTTTGCCTCAGTGTCCAGCTACCTGTTGTGACTTGGTGTTGCAAGTCCTTATTTTTCATCTTCTAAATGTACTTAGTTATTTAATATCCCAGACTTTTTAAAAACTGGCAGTAACTTACCATCACAGCATTACTGCAATTTTTGGGAATTTGTGCAGTATGACAAAATTTTATCTGTATTGTAGCTGTCCCATGCAATCCATAGAAAAGCATATTGTTCCTAATAGCTGGCACGTATCTGCTGACACTTTCTTGACAGATGTAATAATTTACTGAGAGTTATGTTACTGGGTAGGTATTTTAAACCTCCTGAAAAGATTCTGAGGATGTCATTTAGAATATATTCAAGAACTGAAATATTTACTAGTCAGTTCAATGCAGTCACTATGAATACGTCACAGTATTCTACATTCTGTTAACTAGGGTTTGTGCATAAATGAACAAAATTCTCAGATCATATACCTGTCTCAAGACAGAATATACTGCCATTAATGCTGATGATAGTATCCCATGCCTTGTTACCAGATTCTACAGCCTAAATTTTTCCATACACTGGTCAGGTTATGCTAAAACATTAGGGAGACCTGTATAAGATGTGTGCTGTCTCGTTATGTAAGATTTTGTGAAGCTGTAAAACTCTTATAATTGATAGATATTAGTGACAAAAATCCATAGTAATTGTATTGGCTTGTAAAAAAAAAAAACACTTCCAAAAATACAGTACCATTCATTTCACTAGGTATGCTTGACAGGACTACTGGCATACCTTATACATCTGATAGCAGAGCAGTATAATTTAAGATACGTAGCACACCAAAGCAGTTTTTCACCAGGTTCAGTCATATACCATTTTATTCAGAAATTTATATTCAAGTTAATCCTAACAACAAGCATATGAAAACATTTTTATAGAATACCTAAGAATCTCCTGCGCATAGAGTGTACATTGGATATTAGGACTGCCACAGTGAAAGGGTTAAAAACTGTATTGCATATTTTGCTGTTAGTTTGAATGCACAACCGAAAACTTGATTCATGAATCATAAGATACAAATATGAAAATTATCTTTTGATGTTATTTATAGTTTTAATTTCTTTTCTGTATTCTAAGCCTTTTTTTTTTTTCTCTCTCCTCAGGCTCAGCAAAATTCAACTGTAGACACTTCATCAACTACAGAAGACACAGACAACTCAGATACATGTAAAACATACAGCAAATGTTGCCAATGTGAGCAACTGTCTGAGGAATTAAGAATTAGTAAAGAGAAGTGCACTGAACTCCAACATCTTCATCAGTTATTGGAGAAAGAAGTTAAAACTCTCCTTACACAAGTAGATAACCTACAAGCACAAGAAAATGATTTAAAGAGTGAAATTAAGAAATTAGAGCAAAAGTTAAAGGACACAGTTAGTGCTGGTGAAAGACTTAGTACAGGTGTACATGAATTGCTTAAAGAAACAGACCCACCTGCAGTGCCTAGAGTGGATATGGCTATAATAACACATGAACAGTGTGCAGTTTCAAAACCAGCTAATGCCATCCTACTTCCAGACATAGAATCCTCACTGGATCCTCAGGAAGTGTTAAGCCAGTACCGCCACAAGTTGGAAGATTTAGAGAAGGAAAATAAAACTCTACAGGTATGTGTTCCAATTCTCCTTTTCTTAGACCCTATGACTTGTATTTCAAATGTGGGTAGTAGATTATATTGCAGTTTGACTATGAAGGCATCATCGTTGAAAAAGTACAGTACATGAACTAAAGGTCTGCATTTTCTTTTGGTCATGTTTAGCTACCTATTCTATCTGTATCTCTGATGCCCATTCTCTTAGAGAATTCCCTCAAGGTGGTGGCCACTGCAAAAGTCTCCATACAAAGCAAACTCCAGTGCTTCCTCTTAGCCTTTAGTGCCTTACCCTTAACAGGTCACTGACAGAGGGCAGCTCTAATGCAGTGTTTTCAGAGGCTCCTACCTAATGTTCCTCTCTATCTATCTATACTTTTGATGCCCATTCCAATTGGAACTCCCTCAAAGGGGTGGCCATGGTAACAGAGTCTCCACTAGTAAAGAACTCCAGTGTTGCTTCTTAGTCTATAGTGCCTAGCCTTAACAGGCCACTGGCAGAGGGCAACTCTAGTGCAGTGTTTGCTCCTGCCTAAATGTCCCAACCTACTACTTCTGTCTACTGCTCCTACCACTTTGCCAAAAGGCAGGGCTAGTGCATAGTGCTCACCACAGGAAAATCTAGAGTTATGAAGAATGAGCTGTGTGAGTTGTGTTGTCAGGTGTTACATATGACAAGGAGAGATTGTATGTTTGTAGACAGATTGCCAGTAGTCCACATGTTAGTGAGGCAGAAAGAAAAGACAGCTACCTGGGTCAGAGGAGCGCAACTTGACAACCTTTAAGTGCTGGCTCACTGTGCATATGTCACTAACCCTCCCAATACCCAGGCAGGTAGTACTGGTAATATACCTCCCTGGTCGTTGGCTGCCTACCAATTACTACCTTCTACTTAATGTTCCTAGTGACTACTAACTAATGTTCCCACCTAATGTTCGTACCTAACACTGCTACCTAATGCTCCAGTCTAATGTTTGTCCATACTACTTCTGTCTATTGCCAAAAGGCAAGGGTAGTGCATAGCACTTACCATGGGAAAATCAAGAGTTACAAAGAATGAGTTGTGAGAGTTAAGTGTTCTCAGATGTTGTGTTACAAGGAAAGATTGTACGTTTGTGGATAGAATGCCAACACTCCACATATGGGTGAGGCAGAAAGATAAAATAGCCACCTAGGTCAGAGGAGTGCAACTTGACAACCATTGGAGTGCTGGCTCACTGAACAGCCATCACTAACCCTCTCCATACCCAGGCTGGTAGTACTGGTAATACACCTCCCTGGTCAATGGCTCCCTACCAACTACTGCTTACTTTACTTTATCGTAATGTTCTGGTTTGCGCCATTTGTAGCCCATGTATTATAAATGCTAGGTACAGGGTCAACCCTTAAGTCCTCTTTGCAAGAATAATCCAGAAATAAATTTCCTGTCAAGTGACAGTTAAAGTGACACCTAGTGTCACTTTTGCTTTGAATTCTCTGATCATGCCACTCTCATTGCTATGTTACTCCTCAGTCTGTTATAGTGAACTGTTATGTTTAAGAGATGCTTCATTTAGGAGCCCCTGTATAGACTACTGCCTGCAGTTCCTCTGTTTCTTAGTAAAAAATTATGCTACTCCTGGCTGGTGTCTTAGCTGGGTGGCTGCTTCTCTGTGAGTAGAAAATTATGCTACTCCTTACTGGTGTCTTAGCTGGGTGGCTGCTTCTCTGTGTGTAGGCACTGCTTCTAGCCTTTTTTAAATATCTTATTTCAGAGCAGAATTATTTAATTCTGTGACCATTTTCACATTGTAACACCCAGAGTCAGGCATGATGAGTTACATTGGAAAGTTATTGTGCTAAAATGACGTTTTGTAAGAAGATAAAAAAAACTTTCCCAGTGATGATTTATAGTGAAGGTTTTAACTAGTTTCCAATAAGGTAGCAGTAATTTCGTACATTGCTTCAGTAACAGTTTTGCCTGGATAGATGTGTAATATTCAAATTGTAAGAGGATAAGGCTTTGATAATGAATATGAATATAGTTAACTATTTTACTTTTGATGAGATTCTTTTTGCAGTAAAGAACTATTTTACAGTACCCTGACTGCTTCTTTCCATTATTACCCACTTTTTAATCAGCAGTAATAATTTTGCTATTAGGTTTTATTGTTTATCCTTTCTGTACTCATCCTGTCATGTTGTCTTCAGGAACAGTGTCATGCAGCAGAAATGGAAAAAAATACACTTAGGACAAATATTCGGAAGGTGAGTGCTAATTGGTTTGAGCGTAAGACCCGCCTTAGTGATAGTGACACTGATTCTCACCATGGTGAGGAAGTCTGTACTCATCAGGATTCCTCCAGTAGTCACACAGAGGTGGGAATTCAGGTGCCAGACTTTGTGCCAGAAAACCATCACTTATTAAAGAGAATAGAGAATATCCCTAAACTTCTAGCAGAGATCTCATTTACAACAGGTAAACTTGAACTTACAGAGAGAATGTGTGCTGAACTTAAAAAACGTGTTAAAGATTATGAAAATGTTATTGATGACCAGGAAATCATAATTCATGGTTTGAAAGACCAGTTAGACACATACTTTAATGACAATCAGAAAATGTCTCAACAATTAAGCACCTTAACAAAATTGTTTGAGGACTTAGAACTGACAGAGAAGACTCGTGTTAATGAAGTCAACCCTCCAGATAACTGCAATATATCTTTTAGTAGCCTGCCTTCAGAGGAGGATTTTAAAAAGATGTCTAACAGTGTTAGTAAGACTTATATTAAACTGAAAGAGCTTATATTTGAGAAAAAGTCCCTGGTTACTGAGATAGAACGCCTAAAAGTACTCAACGTAGAACTTCAACGACGTGTGGCTCAACAGGAGACAAGGCTAGTTAATGTTTCTGATGCACTTCATACCACTTGGATGTTGGTGTCAGATATGAAGGAACAACATGCTCGGCTGCATTCTTCAGAGTCAGTCCTCCGGTATGAGTTGAAAGAGAAAAGAGAGCTCCTTCATCACTTGAGGGATGAATTGGAATGCTCACGAGAACAGTGGCACAAGATAAGGCAGATGAATTTGGAAAGTGAAGAGGCATGGAATAATCTGCGGGAGGAACTTAATGAGAGAAGACGTATGGCAGAAAAAGCAGTAACATCAAATGGTGGAGAATGCCTTCAAGAAGAAAAAATTGAAGGGGCAACAGTTGCTTCATGTACTTGTGCAGAATTTGAGCCACCAGTAGACCTTCTGTTGGATATGGCAATTGAATATGGAGTTATTGATGCAGATGATGATACCTCTACCTCAATGGTAGCTGCTATAGAGGGTGAGGACATGCATGCTACTCGCTTACAAGATCTAGAGGACCAATGCAGTTACCTTTATCAAAAACTCATGGCATCTACAGCACGATCATTGACTCTAGCATCCAGATTGACTGCTCTTCACCAACATTATGGCTCAAGTGATGATGATGATGACGATGATGATGATGAAGAGGATGACTACTATGGACAGGAAGATGATGAGGAAAATTACCAGCTTCATAACATAGATACAGAAATTTTAAGTCCTGATCCAGAGAGCTCTGACACTGCATATTTGAGTGAGGCAGACACAGGATCAGCTACTTCTGGTGCTCCTGGGAATTTGTCAGAAGAAGAAGGCACCACTGCAGGAGGAAATGAGGATGAGTCATTTTCCCCAGCAGAAGACCCTGCAGAGGTAGATGATGATCTCAGTAAGAGACTCATCAATTTTCTTCCAAGAAAGATTGAAATGCTGCATAAAGACAACAAGAAACTTGAGGAGCGATGCAATCAACTTCTTGAGGAGAAGACTCGCTCTGAGGCTCAGCTGATGGAAACTCTGGAAGGAGAGAGAAGACTAAATAAGCAGCTGGAAGAAAAGTTGGAACATTTGGGCAAGTGTGTTGATGAACTCAAACTAGAACGCAATGGCAAGGTAAAGTCAGACATCTTATAATTTCTGTGGATGAGATATCCTAATTGTCGACTAGAACTAATTCTGTGGATGAGATATCCTAATTGTCGACTAGAACTAACCATTCCCTAACATGAATGTACATTGCCTGATGGAGTATTGAATCACATAATTTGAACTTTGTGTGAGCCTCCCTTTTTTATTGATGAAAATTAATCTTGTTGTTTCCCAAACTTTTATGTTGTGTATGATGTCATTACAAAATACTTGTTTTTTTCTTAAGTGCCAATTCCAGCAGTTTGTTTGGTAGATTTAGGATATGTATTACAACAATTCCTTGTAAATGTTTGTCTTTGTCATATATTCCTTATTAATCTCCATGTATATACTTCTCTATTGATATCAATATTTGACTCAAAAGGGAAAATTATTTGCAAGGACTAAATCTAAAAAAATGCAAAGACGAACCAGACATACAAGGTTTGTCACACCTTGCACTTAGGCATCATAACCTTCATCATACACTTACCATCCTAGCTTCTGTATGCAGCCCAATTCCCATCCTCTTCAACCCAACCCCACTGACAGACACTCTAGCTGCAACACTCAGTACAAAGTCAGTGGGATGGAGGGAATTAGCTTCTGATTTGGTCATCCATATATCACATGGAAAAACTCTCATATTTCACATGGGGTTTTCTAAGTTCTAGTGAGAAACTACAAACTAAAGTTTAAGAAGATAGTTTCTGGTAGTATTCTGTGCCTGTAGTTTCACCATTCTAGTTGTAGGATTGATAAGAAATAGGGCATCAGTTTCTTTAACAGATTTAGGTAGATAGAAATACTTTTGATTAAGGGTACTCTCTGTATATTACTGTTCCACCCACTCTATTCCTGCATGTATTGATTTGTAGAATTCAGATTGAAATGTAAAGTAACCTGTGGATTTCAATGTGAAAGACTAATGGTTGTCTGCTGAGGTGAGGCGAACTTTGAGATGGAGGGTCTAGAGTGGCATCGCTAATTAGCTTGGCCCTGGAGCCTGCTGTAGGCTGATTGGTGGATGCTAAGCATATCTTTAAAGAATCCATAAGTAACTGATATTGAATACAGCCTTCTTGGATGGGGATTTTACAAGTTCCCCATTTCACATACTGTAATAGTTAAAATATAATCTTTCCATAAAACAATTATATTTCGATTACAAAAAAATGTAATGTTGATTGGTAGGTGAACTGACATATATAAAGGTATGTATCTCTAATCGGTGAATCTGTCCTTGTGCTTCAGATCAGTGAAGCAGAAGAAAAACTAAAACAGAAAGTTGCTTCTCTCAGTCAACAAGAAAAGAAGTATGAGAGCCTTGAAGAAGAAGTAGATATTCTTAAAGATAAATATGATGAGAGAGGAAGACTACTCCATATAGCAACTGACAGAGTTAAGGAGGTAAGTGAAAAGGAAACAAAAGGAGACCAAGATGGTTAGAAAAAGAAAACAGAGAAAAGTTTCACTTGAGATGCAAGAAAAGGAAGGAAGGAGATAGAGTATGGGACTTTGATTAGGGAGGATAGGGTCAAAGAAAGGTAAAAGAAGATGGAAACTAAAGTAGAATGAAATGCAAAAAGGTAAATGAAATGACAAAAGTATTTTAAGATATGAAGAGAGAGTTAAATTAGTGTAAAGGAAAAAAGGGGTAGAGACAGAAGTATGACTTATTAAAGCAGGGGAGAGGTTATGGCGACAGGGAAAGGGGGAAAGGTGATGGAGAAGGAAGGAGGGAAAGGTGATGGAAGGGAGGGAGAAGGGGATGGAAAGTGATTAGAGAAAGGAATAAAGGAAAAAAAATTATCAAAGAACACAGGGGGAAGGAAGATATTAAATGGATAATTTAAAGGTTAAGTGATGAGAAACTATTTAGAAAATGGGAGAAGAAACCTGCAGAAGAATATGGAAGAGAAGGAAAGGGGAATTAATTGCTTCTCACTGCTGTTGACAGTCGGGCTTTACTGGCACGTAAATCAGCTAGATAATATGTAGACATTTTTATTTTGCAGTGTATTGTGATTGTATATAAATTTCTTATGTGTGGTGACAAAAAATTTTGTATTTTCTGATATAAATTTTTTTTTAATAAATTCTAAGGATACTCCATTTAACTCACTGGTGATTACTGAATATTTATTTGTGGCCATGATTACATATATATAGTAAATATATTTTATTATTTTCATTTATTATACCTGATCGCTTTTTTCCACGTCAGCAAGGCAGCGCTAGGAAGCAGACGAAGAAAGACCCATCCACTCATATACACACATATTACATACATGCACATGTATGCACAATACATACATATACATACCAACATATACACATATACATACATACACATGCATATACACATATTCACATGTACATATTCGTACTTGCTCACCTCCATCCATTCCTGATGCTACCCAGCCCCACAGGAAATAGCATCGTCACCCCCTGCATCAGCGAGGTAGCACCAGGAAATGGACGAAAAAGGCCACATTCACTCACACTCTGTCTTTAGCCCTACTGACCTTTCCATGGTTTACCCCAGATGTTTCACATGCCCTGGTTCAGTCATTGACATCACGTCAACCCCAATATACCAAATCATTCCATTTCACACAATTCCCTGTACTCCTTTGGTTGTCTTTTACCACTAGTAATAAATATTTTTTTTTTACACCCATACCCAGCTTGAGACTTCTCTACATGCAAGTGAAGCTACTGCTAAGGATACTCTTGCTCAACTGAACCAAGCCAATGTTGAGGTAAGAGTGAGTTACAGTCTTTGTGACAGTGATTAAAGATTGTTCCTTTACATGTGGTTCTTTGTGTTAGTCTCCTCCTACTAAATGTTAGAGGTGTGAGAATAGTACTTCTCCTCAGTCCTCAGGGATAAGTTTGTGGTATAAAATTCTGAAATTCAATAGATAGTGAATTATAATGCCAAAAAAGTATGTTTTAGTTGAAATAGAAACATATACTCATAAAATAACCAAGATTAATATAAGTGAAAGATATGCTTATAATAACTATATATAACTGAATTTAAGCAGGTGAAGAGGAAAGAAATATGGTCATACTATGACTTTCCTTTTGTTGCACGTATCCTGATAAATATTATTCTTTTACATTTATTAAAGAGAGTTTGTACTGTGCTCGGAAATATTCTTTTTTATCTATATGATATCCTCAAAAATATTTTCATTGTGCTAAGACAGGGATCAGCATATATTACTTGCTTTATTCCATGGAAATCATATGACACAGGGCATATCTTGATATAAGATGCAGATCTGTAGCCCAACACTAACTGTAGAACATAACTTCTTTGTATTGTATATCATACAGTAGAATAAACATATTTGCTTCTTGCAGGTTACCAGGATGCAGACTATCCATAGTGATATGAATTGTGAATATGAGCAGCTCAAAACAGAAGTGCATACATTGCAGCAGCAAGTTGCAGACTTAAGATTCCGGGTTTCTTCCAAGGATATGGAGCATGCTGCTGCAGTGAAGGTACATTATTTTTCATTCTTCTTTCATGTGTATTTGCTGTTTCCCACACAAGAGAGGTAGCACCACAAACAGATGCAGGAGCCTTGAAGACAAAAACTCTCTGTTGCTTCCCTTAGAAAGTAATGCAGGAGGGGAGGATTTCCAAGTCCCCCACTTCTGTTCCTCTTCATCACCTTCTACAACATGCAGGAGGTGCATGAGATGTATTCTTTCAACTCTTTCTCCCTTAGATGACGTTGCTTTAATCATTTTTGTGTAATTTCATTCGTATCACTCCAGACACTGGGTTTGCTTATACTAAACAAAGCTACTTCATCTGTTTATTCATATATATTCACCATTTTATTACTCTGTAATGAAACTTTTAATCTAATACTGTCATGCATTTCATTGTTTTGAAATTTGTATCATAGCAGTCAAAGTTCTTCCCAGTAAAGGTATTCTCCAAAAATTAATACCTCATAAATAAATTCATATCACAAAAAAATCCAACATTGTATCTCACTATCTCACTGTTGTCATCCCAGCATGTTACCCTGATGCACTTAACCAGCCAGTTTATTCATATTTCTAATCAAACCCCAAAATTTATTCAAGTTAAATCATTGATTCTTACAATGTCATTCAAGAAATTCATGTTGAAAATCTTTCTTAATGCCAAAACCTCCTACTAGCTGTTCCTGGCATACTTCACTTTTATAACTAAAATAAACATTATAAATACACTCTATCCACCAATATTTGCCTTGTGCCTGCTGCCAAGCTAAATGGTATTTTGGCATGTGTTGCAAATGGTAAGCTGAAGTACTATGCAAACTTGATACAATGGATGGAGATGTTTGGAGAGTACTGCATAAGTGAGGAAGGTGATAGGATCCCTGGGAAAAATGATTAAAGAGAAAATGTGACAATTAAAAAAGGGACTAAGGGATAGTATAGTTCTACCAATCTTAACATACAGATATGAGGCATGTATGTGAAATAATACATGCAGTTTTAGGATTTAGGCATCTGAAATGAGTATTTAAAGTATGCTTGCGGTTTGTACAAATGGTGATAGAAAAAGTAATGCTGAAGTTTAGGGGGTGGGGGATGTCAGGAAGAGAAAAGTACCTTGGGGTGTTTTGACCATGCCAAGATGGTGTATGATGATGGGTATGTAAAAGGAAATGTATGAGTGAGATACAAGAAAATAAACTAAAGGAAAGACAGCCAGCTTAATCTAGGAGTAGACCCAGAAAGGTATGAGTGGGATGGAGTATGTTAGGCAGGTGTGTTTGGATAGGGCAGCCTTAGAGACATTGATGTCATGGCCATCCCAACAAAGAATCACTCTGTGTGTACCTACAATGAGTATTTGCAGTAAAGGCAGGGCTAATGCATAGTGCTCACTGCTTGCCTTGCTTGTTGGATAACACTTTTTCTCTGGACAATATTAATGTTACTGGATTCTACCTACTTGAGGTTACTTCATGAGTGAAAAGTCGTCTTTGGCTAGGCCGCATCACCATCAGTTGAGGAAAAAGAGTACAGTCTTGTCAAAGAACTTCTCACTCCAAAGGAGTACACCCAGTCCATGCTACTGAGCATGGTGCAGCCTTGGAGCTGTAAGAGCCCCTGATTAGGGGTTCAGGGAGTCTTGCAGCCTTGGAGCTGTAAGAGCCCCTGATTAGGGGGTCAGGGGGTCCTAGGGCTACAGCTCCATAACCCTGTTGTGAAAAGGGCCCTGGTGTTGTATAGTGATAATGGTATTAGAATTAAATTAGAAGATAAATCAACTATGAGTTATTATTGTGTAACTTGGTGCCGAGTATTCAGTACCGAAAAAATATTCCTTATTTAGAAAGTATATATATAGAATATTTTGTTTATTGCAGGCAGACCTTGAAAAATCAGAAGCACTTACTGCTGCAACATCTCAGATTAGTGAACAGGAGGCAAAAATTTCCCAACTGGAGGAAGCTACTACATCACAGAAACAACTTTTACAAACTGAACAAGACAGGCTTACTTCTCAAGTAAATGAGCTGACACAGAACTTACTTGAACGAGACAATCAGTGTTCCTGCCTAAATGAGCGACTACAACAAGTAATTCTGATTGTTATCTTATAGATTTATGCACACTTTTGAAATTATGCTGATATAAACTATTACAATTAAAAGGTAAAGCAGTATACCAGCATATATCAAATGCTCAGTATTTGAAAACAATAGAGACCATAAAGCACTTACATGCCTGACTCAGATGCCCACATTTCCTCTCTTTCCCATGTGCATTCTTTTGTTTATCACCACTTTACCGTAGTAATCACCATTTTGTGATGGGACAAATCATAGTTGTTCAGAAGGACATGAAGAGGAGATTCCAAAGTTTAGCAGTGTTGAGAAAGAAGTGAGACCACAACAGCCCATTGTAGAAGTTAGTTTGCTAAAAGCAAAAACTTATGAAAAGATAAATTCATAGTATAAGTTAAGAACCACAGATTCCTGCATTCTATGTTCTTATCAATATCTGTTTAGTTTGTGCTTTGTTTTTTGTCCTTCATATATATGGTAAACACTCTCAGAGAGAGAAAAAGCTCAAGCCATAGATGACATGAAAGTATTAACGTGGATTATTGCTGGTGACATAGTGATAAGCATTTTAAGATACTTACAGTACAGTATTACTATTCTGTAATATTCATAGGCAGAGGCTACACTGAAGGTGACACAACAGAACCTCTCAAAATTACAAACGCAGCTGAATACCAGCAAGGAGGCATCTTTTCAGCTCAATGATGACAATGGACATCTCAGGGAGAAAATTATTCAGTTACTTAGGTAAAATGAATGCTTTTGTGTTTATGTATCATAACATTTGTGTAACTCATGTTAACAGCATCCATGTTTTCCTTTTCCCTAGATTTAAAAATGATTTTTTATTACTGCTAACCTTTTGAATTCATTGAAAGTTTAAAGCTGCATAAATGATTTATGCTTATACTTACATTATATAGCACTACAACTACTTATAAGAGAAATGGGTTCATCCTTCAGTTTATTTTTACTTTATGTACTTACCTTTCTTGCCTCAGCAAGAAAGCAGTAAAAACTGAGTCTTCAAGGAAAAATACTCACTTTGCTTTCCCTGATCCTACTTTTAGCCTCCTTTAGTAGCCTTGCATGACACACTGGAGATACATTGTTTGTATTCTTTGTCCTCTATCTCCAAGGGAACCATTCATAACTGATGGGCAGTTGACGTTGAGACTTCTTCCTCCTTCTGAAATAAATTTAATGCTCATACAGGTTTATTATTTGATTACAGTGTCAAAAGTATTTAAAAAAATGGTATTTTAGTATGTCTAAAAAATAAGTAAAGTAATGTAATCTTTGACATATAAGAATTTCTGACATTGTGTACTTGCTGATTTGTACAGAACAGGGAGGTAGTTTTACACTCATGTGGCCCCATCTCTCTTGAATATTGTCTGATATACAACTTCTTAAATTTATGTATGCTGTCTTCATTAAACATGTCCTTAAGTCATCCAATTTCATTCATCCACCTCTGTTATACTGTAACAGTACTCTTTTTTACATCTTTTTAACAAATTTCTTGCTTAATTTTATATTATGTTCCCTGATTGCTTCATCCCTACATCTCTCGAAAAACTCTTCACTGTCCATTGTCATCTGTCTGTTTTAAAACCTTAAAGGTTGTGATCAGGTCACCCCCATTCTTCTTTCCTCCAAGATGGGCAAATTTAAAGCCTTTAACCTTTTTTCTGTAAATTAGTTCTTTTAATTCTGGTATTATATGTGTTGTGTGCATGTGGGTGTGTGTTTAATTATTTGTAATTATCAGTTTGTGCTTTTGGTGTTGGGTCTCATCACTTATCCGTACATACTTCTACAGGCTAATGAATTACCAAATTTTAGTTGCATTCACTTTCTCTTCAATTAGCATTTTCCATATCTCTCTTGCTGAGACATGCTTCCTATTTTCCTATACTCTTTTCTTGCTTAATTTGTAATTATCTGTTTGTACTTATGGGGTGGGAGCAATAGCAATGTGGGTCCCACCATGTATTTTAGCATTCACTGTGCATTATCCATGTGTTTACAAATCTTTTCCTGAAGAAATACTTTCTCATATTTCCCCATACCCATGTTTTTTTGCTTAATTTCCAATTATGCATTCCTCTTCTGGGGTATCTTATAACTTTGAAGAAATGCTATCACATTATTGTGGCTTCCTTGGAATTTATGTGGGGATCTTGTTCCTTTGTATCCTTCTTCCAAAATGAGCAGATCAAGGGCTTTCCTTGTCTCTTCAGAACTCATGTATGATTACCTATTTTTCAATACTTTTTGTGCACATAAGGGGAAGAAGTTTTACAATACTGTGGTACCATCTCTTAAACTTCATTGATCATATAATTTTTCTTCTAAATTTTTTAATATTATCTAACACAGATTGATGTCACTGGGAAGGTTAACTCTCATGTCCCCCTGTCATGGGCACTGCTAACCCACTTATGGTTCAGCCTGTCACAGTACTCAAAATTCTTTTATGACTAACATTTTTTTCTGATACTCTTTTCCCATTTCCTGCATTAATGAGATTGCACTAGGAACAGACAAAGAAAAGGATGCATTCGATGTTATGTGTAAAACACTGAAACCACAACCCCCCTGTCCACAACCAAGCCTTATAGACCTCCTCCATCTGCTTCTTATGCCCTGGTTCAGTCCACTGACAGCACATTGCCTACTGCATACTACATCATTCCAGTTCACTCTGTCACATGTATACCTTTCACCCTCCTATGAGTTCATGCCCCTAGCACTCAAAATCTTATTCATTCCATCCTTCCATTTCCAGTTCAGTCTGCCCCTTCTCTGTGTTCCCTCTACTTCTGACACATAGATCCTCACTGTAAACTGCTCCTTACTCATTCTCTCCATATGTCCTAAACATTTCAGCACACCCTCCTCGGCTCTCTCAACTATACTCATTTTATTACTACACCTTTCTCATACCTTGTCGTTTCTTACTCAATCAGCCCTCCTTACATCACATACTGTCCTCACATTCCAATGTATTCACCCCCATCCATACATTCTCATCTGTAGCTCATGCCTTGCATCCATACAACAGCATCTCAATTACTGTACCTTCAAACCTACCCATCTTCACCCATCCAGATAGGGAACTATTTTTACCAAACATTCCTTAGTGATCCTAGAACCTTTGCCCCCTCATCCATCCTAGGACTCACCTCAGCTTCCATTGTTTCATTAGCTGAGCTTTCTCCCTTCCCTGTAAGGGATAATTTTGTAATTTGTCACAGCTAATCTGTACAGTCAAAGCTAACACTTCTGCTTTTCCTTTACAAGTTTCAGAGCAAATGTTATATATACTGAAGGTGGAGTTGCATTTTGAATCTCCTCATTAGTACTGTAGACTGCATGCATGAGTTAAGCATAAGTTTTAAACTTTTTTGACAAGGAAGTTTCACATTATGCCCAAAGCCTCGGCACCAGTACTACAGGCATTGCTGAAGATTATTCATAACAGTTTATAGTGTTTAACCAATAAAATAACCTCTCATCTATAAAGGTAGGTACTTTTTGTTGCAGTATTTCCAGTGATTTTGTGTAACTAACTGAGGTAGATATTGAATAATAACTAATATTTTACAAAAAGTTTGAGTGTGAGCTCGTTATGCATTGTTCAGAGAAAAGGATGCTCTGTGGCAAGCTAATGTGCGTCTAGAGGGTGCAGCAGGATGTGGTCGAGCATGGATGGACAACAGCAGTGCCCAGAAATGTCTGGGATGTAATGTGTCATTCTCTATAACACGTAGACGCCACCACTGCCGTACCTGTGGACGTATCTTCTGTACTGGGTGCTCTGACAACTGGATCATGACGCCAGCATCAAGGTGCAAGCCTGGTGGAATATAAGGCCATTTATTGTAGATAGTTTTAGATAACTAAATAGAATGATACATTTGCAATTATTTGGTGTTATACTTTAAAAAGTAGAAAGAAACTGAGATATCTCAAATTATACCAGGTTGTTAATGAGTTATATAAAATTGATTAACAAACATTTAATTTGAGTTGCCCTTTTCTGGTAAAGTTTAGGATTATTAACATAAAGTGTAAAAACAGTCATAGTTAAGCAATTAATTCATTGAACATGAATGCCAAGACATGGCTTGGGTATTGATTTATTGTAAATATTTTATGTTCTTTGTATACCGAGATTATGATTAAGAAAACTTTAATGTTCCTGAGATTAAACTGCATTTTAATTTCACATTTAGTATGGAGAGACTAATTGTTAATTTAATACTAGTGAAATTTTAACAGTGTCATGCATTATAAAATATATCTTTAATCTTATCCCTTAATAACAGTAAGGAAAATATAGGTTTGCTAATCTATGACATGGCATCTTGTAACACTGTTTCCACAGTCGTCGTGTGAGGGTGTGTGATGACTGCTTCTCTGTTCAGGCTGAGTTGGCAACATTAGTATCATCTCCCTGCTCCTACACCAACAGTGGATGTAAGTAGAACCCCAGAGTACTGTATCTTGGACTCTGAAGACCAAATTACTTGAAACAGATTTTGTCAAACCACTTTTCTTGAATGAGAAATCTTGTAAGAGATGAACTGTATAACCATTTCCCATATAGTGCTCTTGATTGGTTGCAGAAAAAACAAATGTTAAGCAAAATAGTGCTTAAACAATAATGTAAATTGGTTCAGTTCATGACCATGGCCCCCTCATTGTGCTATAAAATATCAGATAACAGAAATGTAATGTAATTGGTTATACTGGGCATTGTTTATTGCTGTTTAACAAAATGTCAGTGTGCAATGCATACATAACCTGCAACACGATTGATGATATTGATGAAGTTGGAGTAAGCATACCTCTTATCTTTCAAAAGCTATATAGCCACCTTTGTTTATCCCCTGTGTGAATTTTTTTTTTTTTTTTTTTTTTTTTTTTTTTTTTACATAGTATGTCTGTATTATACTATACCTAGTGAAAGAAAACACCCCCAAAAATTGGTGTACTTACCTCATGTTGATATGGGACAGTTTTGGGTGGACAGGAAAGGGTCTCTGTTGGCAGCATGGATGCCCCTGATCTCTGTAAGTATACAATAATCTTTTTTTTATTTAGGTATGATTGCATTCAGTATATACCTTATAACATTCTACATACATATTTTGATTTTTCGAGGCATGAATTGACGCTGTATGTACTTATTTTCTGTGTATCTCACATATTTTACCCATTTTCTACACATTATATATATATATTTCTAATGTGTTTAACATTATTTACACAGAGAAAACTTTACTTACATGAATAAATGAAGTCAGTATTATTTCCACAAAAAATTAACACAACTCCTACCCTTGAAATTGTATTTTATCCCAAAATATACTACAACAGTGAGCATATACATCTGGCATCACACCTGGATAACATAATTGTGCTGTCTTTGATTTTCTGTATGTGATATATTTTCTAATCATGGTAGAAATTGGCTCTAGACATCTGTGGATAATTAGTTAAAGCAAACATTAGCTGGGATTGTGAACAGAAGAGGGAAGCATTAAATCATCATGGGACAGTGAAAGCAGTACTTTATGAGTTGTAAGAAGAAAAAAAGGGTGCTGTTTAGAGGTTAAGCCTGTTTAGCCATCCCAGCTAGTATTAAAAGGTTCAACATCAGACAAAGATACTCTTTCTTTAGGTTCTCATACAGGCACTTATGCTTTTCTGGAATAAGCAAAAGACTCATTTATGGCATTGAGTTATATCCTCATTCCAAATACAGATGAGTCTTTCCACATCTACCATTATTTGAACTATACTGCTGCTTAACTTCAGAGCATTATTTGAACCATACTGCTGCTTAACTTCAGAGCAGATAAAGAAGTTTCAATCTTACCACATTCATTTATTTTCTCTGCATTTTTTAAAGAATTGTCCTTACTACTGATCCAGCCAAAGGTAAAGCTCTGCACTATCCAATTTAACCAGAGAGAGCATTAGAGTGAATACTGCTGAGCTCTATCCAGATTAAAGTATCAGTATGAAAAGAGTGCTATAGCAAAACAAAGCTAGGCAAAACAACAAACTAAGGACAGCCTAGACATATTTCCTTTTTGACGAGCAGTTTTGGAAAACACTGTGTATTTAGTTCTGAGTGCACTATTTTGTATGGTTTTTAGCTTTGTTATATTTGCTTTTAAGGGGATAGAAGACCAGGTAGGTAAGACATAGTTTAGAGTGGAGTTATTATTTGTCTAAATGTTGTCTGTGTGTCCCAAAGTATGAAAAATTTCACTTGAGAAATTGTGCACAGACACCAAGAGAGAATTTAAACATTTTCAGGGCTGTATTTTACACACATGATTAAGAATCATATGGAAATATAATTAATGAGCAGATTTTTTATCACTTTCAAATTTAATAATAACCTATTCAAGCATACCAGTATTTGTAGAAAATGGATATACAGCAGTTATAAATTATATGATTAATAGGGGTAGAAAGAAAAAAGACAACAGAGAGATGAAAGAATTGGCAGTAGACAGGGGAGATGGGGAAGAAGGAGGGGCAGGAATGGTTGGGGAAAAAGTATGGTGGGCCAGGGAAGGCAAGAAGGGTGAAATGGCAAATGGGGCTTTAGAAACTTCAGCCTATAGCCCATACACCTCTTCATCTGCCAATGAAGAGGTGTTACTTTGTAGTCTTGCCCTAGTGGCATTTCTCCTCGCTACAGCAATGTGCAAATGCCTGCAACACACAGTAAGTCGTGTTACTTTAGTCCAGCCACAGCTCGTGTGCCTCATGGTGTAAGGAACAGTTCTCACTAATGAAAATATCCCCCCAGAAATTACATAATTACCATGAAAATCCAGTACAGGGCCTCTGACATTTGTAGTAAAACCTGGGGCACAAAAGCATCTTCTACCAGCCCTCTTAATAGTAGTGGTCACATTAAAATCAGCTAGAGCATCACTTATATCTTGAGTGGAGGGTGGATACAAGAAAAATTGAGGATTACTTAGCAGTAAACATCACTTCTTCCTCCAGTTGACTGTCCTCACTGGAACAGAAGATGCTTTTCTTGATATTCCCTGTGTCCAGGGACTAATGATGCAACAGACCTAAAACTTTTATCACTCCCATGATAAAAATAGTTGATCATCATTTAAGAAGTTTTACTGTTTCTACTATCCACTTGAGTAGCTTGTTGAAGGCTACACCATCTTAAGGATGTTGGACAGCTGATCTATTGCACCCAGAGTGATGCTTACCAAAACTTTCAGTGAATTTAAAGCTTGCCCAAATCAAAGTATAAGGATATTTGAGAATTTGCTTCATAAGGATATTTGAGACTTTGCCTCATACATATCACTAGAATGGTAATATCCTTTTACAGAATACTACTAAACTGGACATTTCCCGACAAAGTTGCCAAAAGTATTCATTAACAAATAACCCCACTTCATTTGAAATTTATAGTTCTTTCATCCATGATGATGCTTTACAGACAAAGTAAACTATAAGTCTGCTAAAAGTGTAGTTACACATCTCAGCAGGTAGTCATGCTGCTTCATCTACATTAAGCAGAATTCCTTTCAAATGACCCTTGTATTTTGTCTTACCAGACATCAACATATAAATCTCATCTTTAGAGAATGCATAATATCAAATAATAGGTTTCAATTATTCCAATTATTCCTTGAGTTTTTAATTATATCCTGTTATCTATTATTCATCAGTAGATGGAAGTTTGTTGGAAGGTAAAATTTCAACAATGCAGACCCCAAACACAACACATCCACTTCCTACTGACTCCCAACAAACTGACTGTGATGACTATGCTGTAATATCTGATGATGAGGTACAGAGCTCCAGATTGTCATCGAGTCCAAGCAGTGGATCACCTCCAAGCAACAGTGATGTCATAACAGAAACGCGAGCCACTGAGGACATCCTCACCATAGACACTTTGTCCACATCACCACCTACAAATGCTGAAGTAAGTTGAGAGTTTTGATGCTTACAGATCAGATAAATATTCAGTGGAGTGTTAGATTAAAAGAAAAAACTCATTCCATTTTATCTTTAAGCCAATTCTGAATTTAGACTAATCTTCCTCTGTTAGTACCATTGGAAGGACAGAGGATGGTTTTAATGTTCTACCAATTGGTATTAGACTTTGTTATCTCCATGCTAAGAGTACTTTCAAGACTGATTACTTAGCTGTGTAGAAGTAACAGTGATAGGGAAAATTTTGATAGGTGATTTATGTTCCAAAATAATCAGATCATGTTTGTTCAAGTTGCCTTAACCTGTATAATCCCCATCTAGGTTCCCAGAAGTGAGAAAATATATTTCACCTCAAGTTTGTGTGATCTAGAGTGTCAACAGCCTTATAATAGGATAAAGAAG
Organism: Panulirus argus; assembly: GCA_038088735.1. Classification (NCBI taxonomy): domain Eukaryota; kingdom Metazoa; phylum Arthropoda; class Malacostraca; order Decapoda; family Palinuridae; genus Panulirus; species Panulirus argus. The sequence goes on from JAYMFT010244410.1 coordinate 24,516, forward strand.
ACGGGGAAAGCCATAATCACAACACTTAACGTATTTTTTATGGTACCTGAAATGGCATGAGCAACTGAATGCCCTAATGTTGGCTGTTTCATTTATGCAATATATATATTTTTTTTTTTCATACATATTCACCATTTCCCACATTAGCGAGGTAGCATTAAGAACAGAGGACTGAGCCTTAGAGGAAAAAATCCTCACTTGGC
>JAYMFT010244411.1:0-11001 GCA_038088735.1 Panulirus argus
ATATATATAAAAAAAAAAAAATATATATATATATATATATATATATATATATATATATATATATCATGATTTCTGCTTATATGATCATTAATTTCCGGTAGCCTTAATATACTACAATATAACATAAGACGTGCAGTATGATAACAGTTCCAGGCGTACGAGTACACTCCCCAAAGGTTATGTTGAATACCAAAGTTATCCGCTCCGCCTGCGGCCTAGACGTGACGGCAACGCTGGTATGCGGCCCCTCACTCAACTATATAATTACCTTCGCATCTTTACCAGCGAAAAACTAGCGCAAGTACGCCTGTGTCACAGCTGGAGGGCAGGTTAATGTTTTCCAGGAGGGCGGTTCATTCACACACCCCGGGCCGCTGCGGCGCTGCTGGCAGCGTGAACGGCCTGCGCTGCCAGACGCCCCTGCCTTCCCGAGGACGATTTTATGAATGGATCATTAGCGGGAAATGAGGCGCCTTATTGCCTCTTAGGCCTATAGGTGTGTGTCTGTGTGTGTGATAAAGAATGCTGACAAGGCAGGTTTTCAAATGTTTTCAAATCATTAGAATATTTTTTACAATGTTCTCTAAACTGGTTTTGTTCCTCGTTATTTCGATTGCTGTGTTATCCCTTCGGAAGGGCAATTCCCGCCCTGGAAGATCTCGGTCACTCTCTCTCTCTCTCTCTCTCTCTCTCTCTCTCTCTCTTTCGGCAACTCAAAGGTGTTCCGTTTTGATAATTGCTTCTTTCCCTACACGTCGAAGCTTTGGAACTCTATCTTCTCATGTCTTTCCCAATAACTATGACCTGTAGCTATTGCCTGTGCTGTCAGGAGGAATAAGGACCATGCATGAAGTGACTACAGAGACATTTAAAAGAAAACTCGTCTTGTGGTTGAAATCAGTCTTAGATGAACCAAAAATCGATATCGAACTCTGAAATGTGCAGCCGGGCAGCTGGGAGGAATAGTCTCGTATACCAGCAAGAACTGCGGCGAGCGCTGGCCCTGCCGCTATGATGAACTACGACGCAGAAGCTCATAGGGAGGTTGGCAGAGAGGTAATGTGTGCCTCATACACACGGCAGAGAAATGAGAAATGACATCAGAGAGAAAGATTTACGCACGCTTTCCCCTGGTCGGCCCTTCACCGCCAGGACTGGGTAGGTCACAGAGACCCCGGCTACGGTGGACATAATAACACTTTTGATGAGAGAGTCCCGTGATTAATGGCGACCCATCAGGACAGCGGGGAGAGAGAGAGAGAGAGAGAGAGAGAGAGAGAGAGAGAGAGAGAGAGAGAGAGAGAGAGACGTCCGACGCCAATCGTACCACCGGGAATCGAACCTGGCTGTACAAGCTCCATGCACCACTGGACCAGGTCTTGCCTCAGATTACTTACCATCGACACAGTCCGTCCACAGCGCGGCGGCTCGACCTGGAAACACTTGTGCGATGGTGTGGTTACCTTTGTTGTGACCTGCTTTTACTGTATAGGTGGGGCTGGGGGGAGGTTGACTCGAGAGGGGGCCCATCTTTCAAGCTAACTCCACTATCATACAACTTTATAATATTCTGTTTGTTCTCCACACACACACAGTGTCATAACTCAGTGTATCCCATCTATACACTGTCCATAAACTGCAGAGAGACTTCTCAACTTTATTATGTACTAAGTTTCTAGCTTAACTTCATGTCACGTCCCCTGGTTGCTCTGTCCGTACATCTCTCGAAGAACTGTTCACTGTCTGCGTTATCAGTCTAGTATAAGAAAAAAAAAAAGTTTGTGATCAGACCCATCCTCACTCTTTTCTCTTCCTTGGAGGGCAAATATAAGGCCTCTAGACATTCCCTGTAGCTCAACTTCCTTAAGTCTGGTACCATCTTTGTTGCCCTCCTCTGGACCTTCTCTATTAGCTCCTTGTCTGCTGTAAGTGTGTGTGTGTGTGTGTAAAAGAACACAAAAGGCAAATTAGGTCAACCTTGTTCATTTTTCTTAAAACAGAAATGAATTAGATGACCGAAAGTTATCACACCACCACACGCAAGGAAGCAGGAGGACCCCAGCTTCTCCTCCTCCAGCAGGAACCAAGCCTCTACAATGAGCACCCAGGACCATACAACACCAGCCTCACGAAACAATCGTGTTGATCAGGAACATGATCATCACATCACAGTGTGGCCTTCAGTCGCCGTGTCTGTAGTGTTGACGGTGTCCACAGATGATCAGACACACACACACACACATATATATATATATATATATAACGAACGACTGCTATGGTCAGTGTTCGAGTCTGCAGAGTTTTACAGTTCTATGTAAACAGGGAAGTTGTCAGTTTTCTTCTCTGGTTTTTCTCTCCATTACATTAAATAACGTTCAAATACTCATCGTTCCATATCGTAAACATACGGACAACTGCGGAAGATGTCATTCAACCGGTGTGCATCGCCAGCAACTGGCGGGCTGCAGGATCATGCAATACAGGACACACGGCAGAGCGGTCGCTGGTGACCGCCCTGGGACCGGCGGACCTCCCGCTATTACTGACCGGCTCACGGCGGTTGAGGAATCTGGCCAAATAGTTGACAAATTGCAGAGTTAAAGGTAGCGTTACTGCAGGGCCGGGGGCCGTAGCACGTCGTCGGCACGCTCCTGCCCACAGGCCTGTATGGGCCACTCTCCCGGGTGGCCCACCTGGCTAGGGGAGTGGGGCCTGCACATGGGGCCAGCTGGCCCGTCTGCCACGCCCTATGCAAAGCTCCCGAACAGCCAGGAGCCGTGATGGAGGCCCAGCCTCACTGCAGTGGTAGGGGTTGGGTGCGGGGTGACAGCGGACAGAAAAGAATGATGGTTTTGTCATGATCTATTGTGTTACCGGAGTCCGCCTGCTCGAGGTTACATCGCGGGTAAAGAGTCACCTTTGGCGTTGCTGTTTCATGGAAATTACAGTCTCGTCAAAGAGCATTTTACTCCAAGGAGTCTTCATTTCTCTGCTACTGGAAGTAGCTCAGCCTACGGCTGTGGGAGCCATTAAAAAGGTCCTGGGGAAAACCAGGACTCCTTCATGAAAATTCGTCCTGGGGTAATTGGAAATATTAAATACATAAATCATCTCTCTCTCTCTCTCTCTCTCTCTTTCTCTCTCTCTCTCTATCAAATTCCAAGGAAACTATACAAGGATTTCTCTCGTGAATTAGCTACACCGCTGACTAAACGCCCCACAGCTCGGAAGACAGCATGTCACTCCAACGACCCAGAGTCTCTTACTAGCTTACGACCTGTTGCCATCACTCCAGTTCCCAGTCTGATTTGTGAAAGTCTTGCGTATGACTGGGGCCTCTGCTGAGACTGCTGATTCAGTAAACCCTTTGAAGTTCGGACACATGTAGTCTTCCTCCACTACTCACTGCCTCATCAGCCTCCGGGACTTCATCTACCGCAAACTGTAGAAACTCAAGACCTCGATGGGTCTCACCTCCGCGGACTCCGCTAAGGCTTTCGACTTACCCATAACGTCATCATAAGCAATGTCGTCGACCTGGGACTACGGGGGCGTCCCGTCTCGTGGCTGACGGACTTCCTGACCGGGCGACGCTAAACCATCCGCTTTAGGGGAGCCACATCGGCATCACGACCCCTAAAAACATGCGGTGTTACCGCAGGGGACCAGGACGGGGCCGCTCTGCTTCCTCAGGCCCATCAATGACGCCCTGATGGACACAGACCACCGCTGGAAGTACGCAGACGACTCCACCTTTGGCATCATTATCTACAACACCTCTCCTGGCTTCAGCGCCCTTCGGCACATTATCAACAACCTTTAGGATTGAGACTACGGCCGACGACGTCTCTATCAACCACATCAAGACTCTGATGATCTGCATTAACCTGTGTGCAGACACCCTGCCCTCTGACATCAAGTCCGGCACTGACATCCTCCGGGTAGTCAGAGACATTAGATTTCTTGGCGTCACTACAAGGTGACGATTTAAACTGGAAGAGTCACGTCAGCACTATCATCAAATCTTCCTCACACCGTCTGTACCTCCTCCGTCGACTGAAATCACTAGGCGTCCCACCACATGAGCTCAGGAATGTCTGTATCATCTTCGCTCTCCCTAAGCTCACGTACGCCTCCCCAGCCTGGTCCTCCTCACTGACAGCTACGCAGAGGAACCAGCTAGAAAGAGTGCTAAAGAAGGGCATGCAGAATCATCCTGGCCGGGTCGTTACAGATCAGACGCAGGGAAGGAGGGCAGGAATGAGGGAGGGAGGGAAGGTTCATGAGGGTAGGAATAAGAAAATATGAGGGAAATACGAGGCGTCTGTGACAGTGTGAGGGGAAGGGACAGTGTGTCCGGCCCCACCCACCAGCACCACACACCGCACCTCCTCTCCTACCACACCTGACCCACCACTACAGCAACCCCTCCACCTCCTCGTGTTTAGTGTCAGCCCCGGCCACCGTCAGCCGCCACCCTCTCAGGAATGTCAGGACCGCATATGATCTACTCTCGTGGGCCCCCGGGCCACACCAGAGCCCCCGGACCATACCTGGGCCCCCGGGCCACACCTGGGTCCCCGGGGCACAGGTGTGGCCCGGGGGGTCCCCACCCCCGCGCCTGGCGCAGGTTCAGTGACAGAGCAGAAGCAGTGAGCATCCCACCTCAGCCTGTCTGGTTAATGATTACTCTCTTGATTACTTAATTAGAGGTAATTACCCTCTTCCGTAGGTCCGGGACGACTTATCACATCCCAGGACGAGCCTAACCTTTATCCTTGGGTCAGACTGGTAAAAATATTCACGAATATCAACTCAGACACGAACGAATATTCGAGATCTTCGAAAACGAGAATTGAAATCGTGGAATTAGGAGTTCCGGGTTATGCTATGTTATAGACATGAGTTACTTGTTATACCTCCAATTATATTCATATATTCCGCATTATTCTTCCGGTTATACACACGATTTCCTGGTTATATTTGCTAATGTACTTATGAGTTCCAGGTTATACTCATGAGCCAGAAGTATAACCAGGAACCCATGAATATACCCGGAAATATATCCCGGAAGTCACGAATATGCTCCTTAACATGACAAAGTCTCCAATATTCTTCCTTAAAGATCTCGAATATTCGTGCGTGCTGGACCCGATGATTGCCGGGATTCTCAAGTTCTTATGTGATATCCCGGATATTCGCAGCTCAGGCCGATAACGCTACGAAGATCATGTCTGACCCGAATATCAAAAATATTGCTGCGTCTGGCCTAGAAACTGCCAATATTCCTGCATGTCTGAGCTACAAATCGCGTATATTCGTCTTTGTCTGATCCAAATATCGCAAATATTCTTAGGCCAATATCCGGCAAAGGCCCAAAGATATTGTGCAAGTGTTTTAGGAATGTTATTCTACATATCCTGAAGATCTCAAATATCTTATGTGCTCTCCATAGAGGCTGAATATTGTCATGCGTATGACACAAAGATTTAGAATGCCGTCATAATTGTGACTCACAGATCACGAATATTTTCATGCCAATGACCCGAATATCGCGAACATTTTCACATCTATTCCTTACAGACCCCGAATATCTACTCGCTTGCAACGGCATAATACAGAATATTCTTGGTTACCTGACCCGGAACCCTGGCCTCCTACCGCACCCGGATGCACAGCAGGATCTCGTTGCTGTAACCCGGAACTACCACCAACGTCCGAATACTTTTACTGTATCATATTGTATAACGCCAGAACTACAGCAATGGAAGACTGTATAACTGTAGAAATGTATAGCTGTTTCTGTAGGACCGGAAGTCGAAGGAATACTGGAGTACAAGTGGTACAGTACACAACTGGGTGACATTAACTGTAGAATTACAGAGCCTTGCGGTCGTGGAACTAATGACTGTAGATTAAGTAACAACGTGACTGGGGGAAGTAGTGGACTGTAGAACTGTAGAAATGCTTGATTTCCATTGTTGTAGTGTTAGTGGACTGCAGAGTGGCTAGGGTCCTACAGCATGTGCCTGTAGAAACGTGCGACTGTAGCGCCGTAGAACTATGCCACTGTAGAACTATAGAGCTATGATATTTCAGGACGGTAGAAGTAAACAACTATATAACTAGAACTATGTGACTCTATGGCTGCATACGTAGGAGACTGCCGAAGTATGTGCAGCTTCATGTGCCTGTAGGCGTGTAGACGTAGGAGACCGTAGAAGTATGTGTAACATCATGTGACTGTGCCAATGTAAGAGTGGTGGCAGCGGGACCTGAGAGAGCCAGTCAGCCAGACGATCAGCCAAGAATGATAATTGTTACTCCAGTTTCACTTTCTAGGATGGGGTCCTTCCTGGCCGGGCCTGGTATGGCCCGCCGCCTGGCTCCTGCGCCAGCAGGTAACCCCCCCCCCCAACAGCCTGGCCACACGCTCTGCCTCATGACGAAAATGTCACTTAGAACACTTCACCTCCCCCCATCCCCCCTCCTCCGCTGTGTACAATCATTTAATGCCTGTCTCATTGCGATAACCTGATATCGCTTGTATGGTAGCCCTTGGCGCACGACAACTCAACAAACCCATCAAGTTATCCTGTCCTCCAACAGCGCAACAGTTACCCCTTCCTGGACATTAGACAGATAGACAGACAGACAAACAGACGTATAAGCTAAAAAAAAAAAAACTCATATGAGAGGAAGCTATACAGGAGGGCAAGACAGTGTCTCACGAGACGAGGAGACTAATTGAGAAACAGATCTGAAGTTGGTCTTTAGCGGTGGTGCGTCTGTGATCCCAGGTGGGCATCATGGTGGGAGTGATCATGTGGTGGACGTGGTCATCATGGTGGGTGTGATCATGGTGGTAGACGAGATCATCATGGTGGGAGTGGTTATGGTGGGTGTAATCATGGTGGTGAGCATGGTCTAGTGGGCGTGATCATGGTAGTAAGCGTGGTCATGATGGGTGTGATAATGGTGGTGGGCGTGGTCATGGTGGGTGTGATCATGGTGGTGCGCGTGGTCATGGTGAGTGTGATCATGGTGGTGGCGTGGTAATGGTGGGTGTGATCATGTGGTGGGCGTGGACATCATGGCAAGAATGATCATTTGGTGGGCGTGGTCATCATGATGGGAGTGATAATGCAGTGGGTGTGGTCATCATGATGGGTATAATCAGGTGGTGGGTGTGTCATGGTGGGTGTGATCATGGTGGTGGGCGTGGTCATGGTGGGTGTGATCATAGTGGTGGGCGTTGTCATCATCGTAGGTGTGATCATGGTGGTGGGCGTGGTCATGGTGGGTGTGATCATGTGGTGGGCGTGGTTATCATGGTGGTGAGCGTGGTCATCATGGGTGTGACTATGGTGGTAGGCGTGGTCATCATGGTGGGTGTGATCATGGTGGTGAGCGTGGTCATGGTGGGTGTGATGATGTGGTGGGCGTGGTCATCATGGCAGGAGGGATCATTTGGTGGGCGTGGTCATCAGGGTAAAAGTGATCATATGGTGGGTGTGGTCATCATAGTGGATGTGACCAGGTGGTGGGTGTGGTCATGGTGGGTGTGATCATGGTGGCGGTCGTGGTCATGGTGGGTGTGATCATGGTGGTAGGCGTGGTCATCATGGTGGGTGTGATCATCGTGGTGGGCGTGGTCATCATGGCTGGTGTGTTCATGGTGTTGGGCGTGGTCATCATGGTGGGAGTGATCATATGGTGGGCGTTGTCATGGTGGGTGTGATCATGGTGCTGGGTGTGTTCATCATGGTGGGAGTGACATGGTGGTGGGCGTGGTTACGGTGGGAGTGATCATGGTGGTGAGCGTGGTCATCATGGTGGGTCATGGTGGGTGTGGTAGGCGTGATCATGGTGGTAGGCGTGGTCATGGTGGGTGTGATCATGGTGGTGGGCGTGGTCATTATGGTGTGAGTGATCATGTGGTGGGCGTGGTCATCATGGTAGAAGTGATCATGTGGTGGGCATGGTCATCATGGTGGGAGTGATCATGCGGTGGGCGTGGTCGTCATGGTGGGCGTGATCATGGTGGTTGTGATCATGGTCGTGAGCATGGTTATAGTGGGTGTGTTCATGGTGGTGGGCTTGGTCGTCATGGCTGGTGTGATCATGGTGCTAGGCGTGGTCATGGTGATTGTGATCATGGTGGTGAGCATGGCTATAGTGGGTGTGTTCATGGCGGTGGGCGTGATCATCATGGTGGGAGTGATCATGTGGTGGGAGTGGTCATGGTGGGTGTGATCATGTGGTGGGCGTGGTCATCATGGTGGGTGTGGTCATGGTGGGTGTGATCATGGTGGTAGGTGTGGTCATCATGGTGGGTGTGATCATGGTGGTGAGCATGGTCATGATAGGTGTGATTATGGTGGTGGGCGTGGTCATCATGGTGAGAGTGATCCTTTGGTGTGTGGTCAACATGGTGGGTGTGATCATGGTGGTGGGAGTGATCATCATATTGGAAGTGGTAATGTGGTGGGTGTGATTACCATGGTGGGTGTGACCATCATAGCGGGTGTTATCATCTAGACATGAAATGGCAGAATTCCAAAGCTTCGACGAGTAGGGAAAGAAGCAGGTATCAAAACGGCACACCCTTGAGTTGCCAACGGCCACACAGCCGCTTGCCTGGTCTAGCCAGTTGTGGGGCAAACAAGCAGCAGACGGTGGTCTAATGTTTATCGTCAACTGTTTCTGTTTATGGTAGGTGTAGACGCAATCAACTGTCAACCGCAAATTGCTCCTGCTATAAACGGAACAAGTAACAGACGAGAACACCTCGGCGCCTATAAAAAGCATATAATAATCACCAGACTATTCTGATTTCATGGATAATTTTCAGTTGATTAGGAAAAACAATTAAAGGGTCATTAACCAAAATATATGCAGATTTCCTTCACAATGACGTGTTAACTACTGACCCTGCCAGCCATAGCGAGGCAGGCGGAGTCCTGGGGCTCCGTCTTGTAGCGCCAGTCCATCTTGGAGAGCTGGAGGTAGCCGGCCAGGGCGGGCACGTCGCTGATCTCCGTCTCGTCACCGCCAGCCTCCAGCAGCAACACCCTCTGCGCCGGGTCCTCCGTCAGCCGGTTGGCGATCACCGCCCCCGCCGACCCAGCTCCAACTGCGGAAGGAAGGAAAAAAAAGTCTTCGTTTAACGTTTTCTATGATCCAATTTCACACTTACTGCAAGAAAAAATATTAAATATATAAAATCGGATAAAAATTTCCATAAAATACTGCCGTCTGTGTTTAACATATCATTATGATAATCCATAAGTATAAGAAAGGAAATATTACTTTGGCGTTCTTTTTTTTTCTGAAAGATAAGTACATGAAGAATGATTAGTTATCTGTGATTACGTAAGAATAATATTTTTTGCACTTTGTAGTTTTTTTGCTCATAATATGGAAACAATTATATGTTTTCTCTATTTAAATTACCGTGGTTAAACTACAGTAAAGTACAGTAGGGGGAAAAAGCGTAATCTTCGATACTTTTTCTTTCCCTTTTTTGATTTCTGCAAACTTCATATCACAATAATGACTGAGACTAGGCTTCGGTGTTTAACGTTTTATTCAATACTGGTCACATCATGCACTGTGTCGTGTTGGAATCATCCTGAGAACTTGAAGGTGTTAAAGATTTTTCGCTTGGTGGATGTGGCTTGATATTGACGGCCTGAATGACTCTGGCCAGTTGAAGGCCTAAAACCTAACGAACAATTCAATTCAATTTCATTAGTATTATAAACAAAAATGAGTAGTGTTCAATGTTCAATAGTTAACTTCGTTCCACTAACAGAAAATAAAAAAAATAGGATTTAATTTTTGTACAATTAAGTAGATTCCATGGGAAAAAATAACTTCTATTTTTTTCTGAATACGTTCACTGCTAAACATTTAATGACCTTGAATTACATAATTACAAGGAAAATACAAGTATATCGCTTTTTAATTATGTTTTGGTCAAATCATATAGAAATAGTATCGAAAAAATTACATCTCGTATTTAGAAATATATAAATGTTTCATGGGTAGAATAAAAGAAATTCTACTATGGAAGGTCAGAAGAGTCTGGGAATTTTGCAAGTGGTCAGGAAATGTAAAATTTATGTAAAAAGCCAAAGATAATTCGGGAAGATTTTGAAATCTAGGATATTTCTGTAGTTACTGTAATGATTCGACATCTAATTCCACCTTACCTACATATGACAAGACCGGTCGGTGTGGTCTGGTTGTATGGAAAGTGTAGCAAAGGCCGATATCAATTTTTCTTTCACGTCGCTGGCGCAAGTGCTTGGGGGTGACTATGTTAATTGTTAATCTATCAATCTCGAGTTCTGTTCCTAGCATTTAAATGCGTAAATCATTCAACTATACAAACGGCAGAGTCTTGATTTTTGTAATTTTGAATATACTGGTTAGGAAGAGCTGAATTTGGTCGAAGAAGAGCCTACGGATATCAAATCATCTCTGTAAGAACCATATAAATTAATGAACCCCATTATCCTAGCTATGTACAATGATTTGGCTAAGGAAGTAAGATAGCGTTTTTTTATTTATCTTTTTCACAAATACGATATCTTACAAGATATCGTATTCGTCAGCACAGCAGCCTAGCCTTATGTAAACATTAGACCCCCAGCACATGGTAACGGGTTAACAAGGTACATACCACAGCCCAACACACGGAACAGTTTATCATCAATGAGAAGTTTGATGATTTCCGAGTCCTCTACAGCTCTGAGGACGGCCAAGTACGATGCTGAGACCAAAGAGCACGGCGGAACGATCTATGCAAGACGGCGCGACCCTTGGCTACGATGGCCTGGCCAATAACGCATTTCCGTTAAATCTAAAAAAGTGGTTAATGATACACACCGAATCCAATACGTAACAAAGTGAAGCGCGACGCAAATCCATTACGAATGTACTAACTGTTCTTATTTTCTCTTTCCAGTGTGGTGAATATATATATATATATAT
>JAYMFT010244422.1:0-11000 GCA_038088735.1 Panulirus argus
TATGGTCATTATCTTTTGCTGAACTGTAGACCGTGCATGTTGTGTTGTCAGTGTCCTAAGTTTGCATGCAATGAAATCCCCAAATGATTGGTGTTCATCACGGTCATTAAACAGTCTGTGAATTTTTTTCATTACATCATACGCCTCTTCTACAATGTCCTCATGCCTGCGTTTGGCAGCCTGTCGTCTGCGTGGAGCTACCCTGTCAGGACTACGGGGCTCATCAGTGTCTGTTCCATGATGTTCCACATCACTAGTTTCCGTACGCTCCTCACACGTATCAACATCTTGTGATGTAGATGGGGTATGACGCACGTCCTGGAAAGATATGATTTATATCCCAATAAAAGACTAATAACGTCACATGCACATTATTGTGCGAGTGCTGCAATGCCTATGAAGGTTAACGTATCCTCATTAAATATATGATTATTTTGTAGATGTGCAGTTTCCATATGTAAGTAAGGGGAACTGTACGTGACACCCTGCTAAGCATTAGGTCACTCCAAAAATAAAATACTTTGTAATTTTGTAAAATACAAGAAGTATGGTTATCATTCGCCTTATTCAGAACAATGAATATAAGGTGAAAAGTGTATGCTATCCTAAATCATTTATTAACATATGCTGTTACAGCTGCCAACGTCCAGGGACGGATTGGATCAAGGTTGTGAGCACCTTCCAACACATGTGGAATTTTCCGCACTGTCCGGGCGCAGTGGACGGTAAACACATCGCCCTACAAGCACCGGCACATTGTGGCAGTGAATATTTTAATTACAGGGGACGCTTGAGCATTGTACTGTTTGCTGTTGTGGATGCAACATATAGTTTTATGTACGTCAACGTTGGGTGCCAGGGTCGCTTATCAGACGGGGGTGTATTCTCACATACCCTTTTCAAAGAGGCTCTTGACAACAGTACACTTGACCTTCCACACCCAACGCCACTTCCTGGCCGTGATAAGCCAATCCCTTACACCTTTGTCACCCAACGCCACTTCCTGGCCATGATAAGCCAATCCCTTACACCTTTGTTGGTGATGATGCATTCTCCTTGTCTGCTAACTTAATGAAACTATACCAAGGTTATTATGATCAGGGGTCCACCAACCGAATATTCAATTACCGTTTAAGCAGGGCAAGAAGGATAGTAGAGAATGTGTTCGGCATTATATCCTCAGTGTTCAGGATACTACAAAAACCTGTGCTTGTTAAACCAGACACAGCAGAACAGGTGACATTGGCATGTGTGCATTTTCATAATTATCTGCGACATAGTGAAACTTCACGGAAAACATATACCCCTGTTGGCACGTTTGATGGCGAGGATAGGTATAATGACATAAGCATCCGAGGTTCATGAAGGCGAGAATTAGCACATAATTCGTCTATTTTACCTCTAACACCTCAGCTGGTACTGGTACAGTAGAGGCTGAGAACATCCGCACTGAGTTTGCAGAATACTTTATCAGCAGTGCGGATCGTGTGCCCTGGCAGGACCGGCTGAGTTAGGTATTTTGCATAATCACCAAAATAATGAAATTGCACAAGGGTGTTACTATGGGTTTGGTTCTGTTAATTTTCGATTCTCACTGACTCTGTACCAGTATCTATTTGGTGTAATTCACCAAACTACAGGTAGGTTGCACATTATTACGAAAGGCGTTGAGTTGATACCAGTTTCTGGTAACTGCTTTGAGTGATTTTGATTGTTTGGTGAGCAGAGTTAGTATAAGTGTATATATGTACATTATTCTGTAATATAGGACACCCAATAAATATACATTATGAATATACTTTTCTTACGTACTTACCTGTAAACCAGCGTCATATGTGTGGTGTGGCTTGTTTTTGTCTGCCAGGAAGTACAAGCTCTTGAATGCAAACCACGAGGACGCGTAAACGTTGACTGCACCATCACCGGATTTTCGTTCCTTCATTTTCTTCATTTCTCTCCTGAACTGGGCCATCAGACTCCTTAACTTCCTCTCCACCTCAGCTCGATCTATTCCTATCGCACCTAAAAGCGTCTTCCATGCGTCTGATTTCTTCACCCTGTCCTTGTAGTCAGGCGTAGTGGGATCCCATAGGACTGGTTATGCTCGATACAACTCAATCAACATGAGCGTTTGCTCCCGGGGCCACTCCATCCTGTCTGCTGTACACATAGGTGTCTGTCCACCATGTATGCGAGCTGGCCGCACCTCGCTCGTCCACATCAGTGCTGGCAACATGTTTCCAACCAGTGCTGCCAATATTATCTGGACACAACAGTTCACAACAAGCTTGCAGCTTGTCCGGTAATGTGTTGTTTGTATGTTCGGAACGCCTGTGAGCACACGTCTCGAAGCGCCCACGCTGTCTCGTCCACATCAATGCTGCAAACATGTTCGCAACCAATGCTGCCAATAATATCTGGACACAACACTTCACAACACGTTAACAGCTTGTTCGGTAATATGTTGCTTACATGTTACAAACGCATGTTTGAACACCCGTGTGGACGCGCCCTTATGTATTTACTGTTGAAGTCGTGTGTGAGGTTTTTGTTATCGGGATGTTGCTTGTAGGAGTCCTAGTGAGCTTGTTCGTACTGAAATTTCGGGTATGCTCTAAGACCGGGTGTTGAGAGAGGTGTAGAATAACAGGTATGTGGTCAGGCCCGGAGAATGTGCCAGGGGTGAGGTGGTGGAGAAGGGATGTGGTCGGATCCAGAGAATGTACCAGGGGTGAGGTAGTGGTGTAGGCATGTGGTCAGACCCAGTATATGTGCTATAGGTGAGATGTTGGTGTATTTATTCGCTGTGCCTATTTGTGCACACAAGTCAGCTCTACCTTGGCCTCTGTGCGTGAAGCAAGTGGAAAAGTCAGGTCCTAAGAAGAGTAGCCGTTTCCGAGACAAGACTGTATTGTTAAGTTCCGTGGCATTTTTTTTCTTTCTTTTTTTTTTTTTACGAAAAAGCTGTCTGGCGTTCAGATCCTCCTTTAAAATGAAAGTTTTTTTGTGGTCGAAAACGCGTAGACGGCTGAGGAGTAAGTTTGCATTAAAGCGAGTGCAGGTGGTGCAAACAACTAAGGGACTGTGATGTGTGTATATCTTAACTGCTAGGATGTGTTTTTATTGCCACTGTGTTTTCATGTGTTCGTGTGTATGTGTGCTCTTGACAAGATATTTTTTTTTATGTTGAAGGCTCCAGTTACGGACAAAAGTCCACATCAAGGCCAAGCCTTAATTGAAATAAAGAAAGAGTTATGAAGCGGATAAAGAAAAGACAAGGGAAAGTATTTCCGAATATTTGAGGACGTGAAGGACCTGTCTCTTGAAATGGGCCAGGTCATAGTTATTGGGAAAGACATGAGAAGGTAGAGTTCCAAAGCTTCGAAGTGTAGGGAAAGAAGCAGTTATCAAAACGGCACTCCCTTGAGTTGCTGACGGCCACACAGTAATCATGTGACGCAGCTGCTTGCCGAGTATTGCGTGGTCTAGCTAGTGGCGGGGGCACACAGGCAGCCAGCTCACGGGAGCAAAAATTAAAGTAATGCCTACAGAAGAGGGAAAGTGAACCAACTTTGCGGCGAAGGGCAAGGGGGTCTAGTTTGGAAGTTAGCCTGGGATAGTTTATAAGTCGGATTGCTTTTGACTCAACTCTGTCAAATAAGCAAACAGAGCTAGAACCACCTCAAATGTGAGAGCAGTACTCCATACAAAGACGAATCAATCCCTTGTACAACTGGAACAACTGATCAGAAGAAAAGTTACGACATATAAACAGGACACCCATTTCTTAGAGGGAGACTTAGCTATTCCTGTAATGTGGGGTTTCCAAGAAAGAGTGGATGTTACAGTAATAAAAGTTTTTTCATCGCGTCAAGAGGTGGAATTAGAGAACCGTCAAAGGAGAGACGAGAGTTGTGAGGAGCTTTCGATAGAGAGATGGGTAGAAATTGGGTTTTTCGAGGCATTTTGTTTACCCCACTGAGTTATCCTGTCCAAGCCTGAGTTTATTAAGGAAGCTGTGTCAAGAAGAGATGCAGATCGAAAGAGAGGAGAAGGAACAGAATTGAAGGATGTGGATGAATGCAGTGTTGAGTCGTCAGCGTATGCGTGCATTGGATTATTTGTGGAGGAAAGGAAATCGTTAAAAAGGAGAAAAAGTGTAGCGGACAGGACAGAATCTTGAGGGACAACGCTGTTGATAGAGAAACGGGGGGAGGTTGATCCATCTAAAACCACAGAGATAGATCGGCTTGAAAGGAAGCTAGATATGAAGGAGCAAAGTGAGGGAAGGAATCCAAAAGAG
Organism: Panulirus argus; assembly: GCA_038088735.1. Lineage (NCBI taxonomy): Eukaryota > Metazoa > Arthropoda > Malacostraca > Decapoda > Palinuridae > Panulirus > Panulirus argus. The sequence continues at coordinate 4,304 of JAYMFT010244422.1, forward strand.
GGGAGCTTAGGGATGAGACCCTTGAAGAGTTCGTCGTCAGATTGTCTGTAGGGGTAATCATAGTGTTTTATTCTGTTGGTTTGTGATGCTGGTGCTGTTTAGTTGGAGGACGTTTGGTTGTTCGATGTCGAGCAATTCTAGTAGAATACTTTTTGCCATAATATCGTCTTATGTTGAACTGTATTACTATCATCGTAGTGATTACTTTTTGCGGTTGTATAACTCGAACGCTTCGGGCACACTCAGGTCAGGCACTTCACTAGAACTGAAGTCCAGATACGCTTTACACTGTGGGTCCTCAGGTCCCACTGGCGTAGATCTACGTCGTTCCAGGTTGGTTGATCTTTTATTTGGAAAGTGTGAGCTTTTTGCATATAGGGGAATCGTTTCCGTCTCTGGGGAGATACCTTTTGTTGGCACCCCCTTCTCCAGGCCTCGCTGTTGTGCATGAACGGTTGTTTCTCGTTGTGGCTGGTACAGGGGAATGCAGAATGTGGGGAGTGGAATTGGTGTAGGCCCTGGTTTGGAGAGGGGGGGGGTAGGAATATTTTTGATGGTGATGGTTTGGGGTCGAAAGGGATAGTGGGCTGGTGTACTGGTTATGAGGGGGTTGGGTGACCGTGTGGATGAGAGAAAATGAGGTGGAGTTCTGGTTGAGGACTCTTTCCAGGGTGGTGGGGTGGGTGGTAGAGTTTTAGTATTTTGATTGCTTGCAGACCATTTTCTTTAAGCACTAAGTGTATGTATTCTGCCAGCTTAGAGTAGTCACCTCCCGAAAAGGCCAGAGCTGTTGTACTTTCAAGGTGTCTTCCTGGAAGGTAGATGGTTTGTTTGTATATTGTGAGTGTCCAAGTTTGTGTTGCGTTTATGTCTGTGGCTTTTGCCTCGTGGAGTGGTGGATATTTTTCTTTCAAGTGGACATCTAAGCATTTTACAATGTGTGCAGTTGGATCACTTTGGGTGATCAGCTGTGCTCTTTGACGAAGTGCGCCTTTTTCCAACACATCTGAAACAGGACTGTCTTGCCCAGTTTTAGGCACCTGAGGAGCTGGGGGATCTGGATGTAGTCTTCCCACTTGACGTTATAAGTGAGAATGATTATACGAATATTCTGAATCCTTGTGGACTCTAGTTTGTCTCCTTTTTAGGATATTGAGCGCCCGACTCTTTGCAGGTATGTACTGTGGTTCTTGTAGGCTTGGTTTACATGAACTTCATTCTTATTTATGATCTCCAGAGCGATCTCGCCTTTACAGTTTACAATAAACTTGTCAACACGGTGCGCCGCGGTGCTGCATGGTATGGAAATGATAACTGGGGGGGGGGGAAGCAATTGCAGCTAATTCTTTCCTACCTCCTTTTGAGAAAATTGGGGTAATGGAGTCCGGGTTTTGAACCAAGATTTTAACAGCTTTATTTGATAGATTGCAGTGGACGAGAAGGAGTTGCGTTGCAACGGAAATCACATTGATAACATCCATGTCCTTAAGTCCTTTTTACCAGAATGATTTTTATCAGTAGATCCATGGTGGGGGTCGGATCGGGGACGGAGGTACATTTGACCCGTAGCCTTGTCAGTTTGCGGATAGACGGGGAGGGTAGGAGCCTAAAACGATCACCAAGTACCCTGATGGTTAGGCGGTTGAGCACATTTTGCCACCAGGAAAGAAGGGAAGTATTAGATATAAGGAGAGTAAGGTCCTGAACCACATCGGTGAGGAACAGGCACACACCAGCCTCCGCAACTCGGGAAGGAGCTTGCTGATTGTTTTGGGGATGCGCTGTAGATTGTTCGGCAGCCGTACGTACGCGGGATGAATGGTTTGAATGACGGGTGATGGATGATGATGCACGACCGGAGCGGATGTACTCGTATGGCCGGTGTGTGTGGTGTGGGTGACGGTCAGGGGATGGAAGCATACAGAAGGTTCTTTGTCTGTGGAATCACTCAGCGGGAAGGACCATCACCGGAGAGAAAACCACTATCGTTTTGATTTTTGACTGACGGTGGTATCCCAGCGAAATATGGACCACGAGGGATAACCGCTCCTCTCGGTAGCTGGTATGGATCACTACGCAGGCAGAGGCCGGTCTTGATGATGGAGGATGTCAGACAGCGAACAGACTTATGCTGTGTACTGCTGAAGCGGTGGACGGTTGGTTGGGCTTTATGCTGCCAACTACCACAGACATCGCCACACACACCACGGCCGTCACCGTCAAGCTACATCCACCAGCTGAAAAATTCTTAACACCTTCTTAGTGTTAAGGATACTTTTAAGACCACATACATTGTGCTGAAGTGAATGGATGAATGAATGAATGAGAAAAGTAAAAGATCCTCCAAAGAAGGAGGTAGAAGGGAAGGAACAAAATGGAGTAGAGTCAGTTTAGAGGAAGTGAGACTTAGTGGAAGGGAAAGAGTCAGGTCCTGACTACATAGAAAGGGTTTGTTTTATGTAAGACAGGATGGGACTGTGTGGCGATGTGCACAGCCTTTTATTTTAGCTTTTTAAGGATGAACATGTGTAAGGATGAACACTTCCCTTTGCTGTGCAGGTACGAGGATGATGATGTGCACATGACACTTGTTACTTAGCATACCGTCACTGACTATGTAAAGATTTGTTGTTAGTAAGTTATTCAGAATTGGAATCGGTCGGTTTAATTGGTTGGATTATGGTAGTTCCCCGGGGGTCTTTTGAAGTTGTTATCAGGGCTATTTATCCCAATGAATTTATTGAAAAATCTCATCCAGGTGTCATGATGGAACTCAGAACGTTCTATTTGTTTGTCAGAAAGAAATCTCCAGTTGGTGTTTAGAGCTGGAAGTTTTGCTCTCCCATGTAAACCAGCGGAGCCGATAAAATCAAGCCATTTGATGATAAAAATCCATCTTAGTACACTATTTTGAGAGTAAAGAAGGATGCGGATGTTGGGTGTTGTTGTGTGCTCGAGTGCGGCTGGAGAGTATGTTCTTAGGGATGGAATCAGGGTTTTGTAGGGGTGCAAGGTAAGATCCAGCCATCTTGAAGCATAAGTGGTGGAAATAATACTACCAGAAACGAAATTCCCAAAATGAAGTGGCAGCGAGGAATAGTAAAGATAGAAAGAAATCCTTCCAAGATAGGCTGAGGCACACTGAGACGGGTTGCTGATGCTCATACTGTAAAAAAAAAAAAAAAAAATCAGCGACCAGATGTACGATAATTTCACACTGAGTTCCTCTTATGCTTGTATCAAGATATACCTTAGCCCTGTATCATCTTTTAAGATATATGAGGTGGGGTGAGAGTGTTTTTGCGTATACTCAGGCATTCATATCAGATAAAATCTAGGGCCTTCTCGACGTCTTTTGTATTAATGGCAGCCATGTTATGTGTACGTTTGTTGTAAATAATTGGTGATTATATTGGGATTATCCTGGGTGAATGATGTCGAAAGCCAAGCGATTATGATAGCTTTACATGGATGGAGTGATGTTGACCTGTTTATGTGAAATATTGTTCGTCAGGTGTAGTCAGTCTTTTGTTAATGATTCTTTCAAAAGTCTGTCCAGTTGACTCTAAGTTTGTTGGTCTGTAGTAAAGAGGATTTCTCATTAGGTTTATTTGTTTTGGGAATCACTGTGGTGGATACACTTGTAAAGTTAGCTGGAAAATAGGCAAAGGCTAGCGGAGCGTTCAGGAGAGCGGTAATTGTTTAAATTGTATTGTTATCAGGGAGATCTGTGAAAAGCTGGTAACCAATACCCGAGCTACCAGGGGCTACTTTGGGGGTCTCCGGAGATGTTTGATCTTAGCGAATGTTAAGTGAGCTGTGAGTATGTATTCATTTGTAAGGGAATGCATGTGGATGATCTAATATGGCTAAAAGTGTAACTGTTTGTTGTCATGGACCAAGGGGATGTGGGGGATAATGTTGAATGATGCTCTTCCAGTGTCTGAAAAGTTTCTAGGGTTTTGATGAAGTGTGTTCTTATGTTAGAATTCGTTGGAAACTGTTTTGGGTATACCTTTAAGTATGTGGATCTGTTTCCAAAAGGCTTGGATGAATTATTTTCTTTGTTCTTCTTTGGTGATTAACGAATTCCAGTGTCTTTTGTGGTCTTCTGTAAGGCCGTTGAAGATGTGGTTAAGCTATGTCTGTCTTGGTCAAATCGTCGACGGTAGCACGAGAGGAGTTTCCTGGTTTTTGCAAAGGAGGAGGAGTATCTAGAGTGTACTTATTCATCAGTATCGGCTGCATGTATCACTGTCTGTTGTATTTGTTTTATATGTGTTTCTGTTGATGTGATTGGTTGATTCTTAATTAGTGTTGTATGTGCAGAGTGTAGGGGAACTGATGAAAGAATCCCAGTCTGCCTTGTAACAGAATTGCAGAGGTGATGTGATGAATATAGGGTCAGATGAGAGGCGAAAGAAAAGAGGAGTGTGATCGTATCCACATCGAGGCCTGGGAGATGGAAAGTGATGAAGGTAATTGCTGTGTCTGTTGGAGAAGACGTGGGTTGGTCTGCCTTTTGCTCCATTGCTGGGGAAGCAGGTGTGAAAATCGGGCTTTAGAAAGTTAAGACGTTTGAGAGTATGTAAAGAGAATAGGTCATCTCCGTGAGCATTGTTTCTGGTGAGGTGAAGTGATTTATAGTGAGCATTAATATCAGGTAGAAGGCAGACGGGAGTATGCGAATGGTTGAAAACTATGTTTCGGGGGGTATAGTGAGACGCTAGTGTCGGTGTCTTGCGTATGTGGTACAAAGGATAACTGAGCCATTTACCGTGGTATCTTAACTGCTTGAAAGACTTGAAAGCGCCAGGAAGTAGGGAGATACTGGTGTTCTGCTGTAGTTCATACAAGAATGGCGACTCCCTCGTGCGGTGCATGTGGCGATTGTCGGGACGTATAACCATAGTGTTTGATCTTATGACCGTTAGTAATGCAAATCCTATTTAATGTTTTTTTAATGTTGAAGGCTCCAGTCCACAGCAAGGCCGAGCCCTAATTGAATTATAGAAAGAATTATAAAACAAAAAGAAAAGACAAGGGAAAGTATTTACGAATTTCCGAGAAAGTGAAAGACCTGCCTTTTGAAATGTGCCAGGTCATAGTTATTGCGAAAGACATGAGAAGGCAGAGAGTTCCAAAGCTTCGACGTGTAGGGAAAGAAGCAGGTATCAAGACGGCCCACCCTTGAGATGCGATGGCCACACAATAATCATGTGATGCAGCAGTTTGCCGAAAATTGTGTTGTCTAGCTAGTGGGGGGCACACAAGCAGCCAGTTCTGGGGAGCAAAAACCAAAGTAATCCAAAGTAATACTTATTGAGGAGGGAAAGTGACCCAATATTGCGGCGAAGGGCAAGGTGGTCAAGTTTGGAAGTTAGCCTGGGACAGTTTGTAAGTCGGGCCGCTTTCGACTCAACTCCGTCAAGTAAGGATACATAGCTAGAACAATCTCTGCCAAATAAGGATAGAGAGCTAGAACCACCCAAAATGTGAGAGCAGTACACCATACAGGGACGAATCAATCCCTTGTATAATCGGAGCAACTGTTTAGAAAAGTTTCGACATCTAAACTGTACACCTAGTTTCTTAGAGGCAGACTTAGCTATTCCTGTAATGTGGGGTTTCCAAGAAAGAGTGTATGTTACAGTTATACCAAGTATGTTGATCGAGTCAAAAGGTGGAATTACAGAAGCGTCAAAGGAGAGACGAGAGTTGTGAGGAGTTTTCGATAGAGAGATGGATAGAAATTGGGTCTTCGAGGCATTGAACTTAACAAAATTTTGTGTACCCCACTGAGTTATCCTGTCCAAGTCCGTGTTTATCGAGGAAGCTGACAACACTGGGTCGGTCCTCCTCAAGGAGGGTGGAAATCAGTTGCTGGTTCTTGCAATGGCTAAGGACGATATGCTATAAGATTTTGATGATTTTATTACTTTGATAATTTATTACTTTTGATAAAATATCAATTTTTCTTATTTTCTGATTTTAAGCTTTTGATCGAAAGAAGCTACTTTCATGCTACTGGACTCTTTGATTATTGTTCTAGATAAGTTCTGTCTGGTTCTGGGTTGAGAGCAGTTGGGGGTAGGGATCGGGAGGGGGAAGGTCATCGTCTGTGTACTGGATTTCTGTGTTGCTAGAGATTGACATAGACTTATGGGGGAGTGATTGGTTATGTCATCAGGGTCTGATTCAAGGGCCCCTCCAAAAAGTTAGGATTCAGTGTGGGGGGTGAGGGAGGGACTGGGGAGGAACTGGCAGATAGCGGCCAGGAGGAAGCGTGAGTGATGGGCAGAGGGAGGTGGTGGGATTGGTAATGGGAAGGCGGTGAAAGAAGGCCGTATTACTCTACACCTTTCTGTTAACTAGAATGGAAACAATAGCCTTCTGTGTTATTAATTCTCCTGGCATCATCTTACTTCAACCTTCCCTTTCCACACACCGCGATGCTGCTGCTCCCGCTCTATTCTATACGTATTATTCCGGCCATTGTTCTCGAGAAATGTTAGGACCCCTTTGCACGCGTTTAGCTAATGCTTCTCACAAATTTTGTGTGGGGGTAGGCCACTTGAGGGTTGGCTGTTATGATACCAACCTCTTTCCTCGAACAGCTAAGATTTTTTTTTTATGTTGAAGGCTCCAGTCACGGACAAAAGTCCACATCAAGGCCGGGCCCTAATTGAAATATAGA
>JAYMFT010244433.1:0-11000 GCA_038088735.1 Panulirus argus
TCTCTCTCAGACATGAGAAAATCCATCTGAGATTTTTTTTATTGCTAGTAGGCAGTGTAATTATTTCCCCCCTGGTAACTTCAAATTTCCCCCAGTTTGGGAAATGCTGCTCTAACCCCTCCATCGGTCTGTCACTGGTGAGGAACGTCCCACTGAGATAGTCCTTTCTGGCAGGTCTCATAACTTGATTTAGTACCTCCTTACCTACACATCGCCATACCAAAGGTGTTCCTCGGTGATCGTCCCTTTTGCTCTCTCTCTGTAGAAGAGAGAGAGAGAGAGAGGGGGGGGGCAACAGTGGTGGCTGAAGACAGATGATAGCATTAGATTAATAAATTGGAAGGCTCTATAGTACACCCTGGCTGAGAGTGAGGCGGAAGAAGGGCCACTCCCAGATATGAGAGCAGTACTCCATTACAGAAGGAATGAGATCTCTGTAGATATGGAATACTTGCTTACAAGAAAAATAATTTCGAGACCTGTACAACATCCCAAGCTTTTAGGAAGCAGGTTTTGTGACATTCATGATATAGGATTCCCAGGATAGAGTAGAGGATCTGCTTATGTACCAGCATGTTAATGTTACCGTAACGTCGTATTTTGGAGTTTTGACATCAGTAGAGGGAAACGAGTAAGATTTATAAAGAGTGAAGGATAGAGATTATGTTTTTGTATCGCTGAATATCGTCAGATTGCGGATTCCCCTTGCTGCAGAGGTCCGAACATAGATAGAAAATATGATCAGTTTGAGAAAAAAGAACGAAAAGAAAGGACTCAGGAGGGAAAGAAAAGTGAGTTGAAGTATATAGGGTGGTATAATGGGCGTTTTTAAGATGAAAATCCCATCTTTTTCATTTTGTGTTGATCTATACTGATATTCATATTAATTCATCCCTTTCGTCAAGGCTTATATCAGACCTTATAGATATTACTGGTCGTCATTGTCAAGCGGCATTAGTAAAGCTAGACAGACACAGGAACTTCGTTTTGATCTTCTGCAGGAGTCGAAAGAGGATGAGGTCGTGTTGAGCGATGGTTGCTGGCTGTAGTAAAAAATTCAAACCCTAAATGTTAACATTACACATATGTTGAACATAACCAGAATATAGATCATCTGGTTATGGAAGCATCCTGTGTTACAGGGGCGTAACTAGGAATCCCAAACCCACAAGATAAAGGTGGGAGGAGATATATGGGTTCCACACACCCTGAGGAATAGTCATGGCTCGACTTATCATACCCTTCATGGACCTGATGTATGATCATTCTTTATCACCAGGACTGAAAACTGTTAGGTAGTGTGGGAGCCCCGGACCCCTGGCCGACCCTGGGTTGTACAGCGTAAGTCTATGTTCACTGGTACATATTTAGTCTGAAGGATTTTTCTCTTTAATGAAACAAATGCATAGTATTTCACACATTATATTGGAAAATCTTCTTTCGTAAATATTACACATAAATGAACGTGATTTAAGAGGGATGAATAGGGAAACAATACAGAAAATTTGTAACAAGATAGCTTTTGAAATAGATTTTGATTCAGGCCCGAGCTGTGGAGGACACATCAGCTCAGAACTCCCACAGGGTCGAATGCGTGTGGCCCACCAGAAGCCCCAACCCCCAAGGTTAAGTGGCACGACCTAGAGCACGACGGTACGACCACTGGTAAGGAGAGGTTGGCCTTTAACCTGCTCAATGTGGGTTGGCTTAAAAGCCAGCTCTTTATACCCAAGAGTAGTACCGCTGTGCCCCAAGGATTGTACCGTTATACCCAAGTAATTGTACCGTCGTGCTCAAGTAGCATAGGTCATTATTGAGGGATCACATTACATTTTTCTGTTTACAGATAATGGAAATTCAAATTAAAGACAAACTGAGTAAATCATCACTCCGAAAATTGTCGCTTTTTATATTCCACCATTTGCGCTTTTTTGATATTTACACAGACATAAGAAACGAATAGGAAGGCACATTCATGTGTATGAAGGCCTGTCATAACCAGATCTTGTTACACTGAGAGACGTGCCCACGTCAGGCATTGGTCAGGGTTCCCGAGCGGCAGCAGCTCTCTGTCTGTCTGTCGCTGATGTGGATAATTCATACAGAATTTTGGATACTGTCATCTAAGTCACTCTGAGGAGAGTTCACATGCGTAGATGCAAAATGTAAGTCATGAATCAAGAAATGATAACGGCTCAAATTGTTGATTGTTGATAACTGTTCGCAAAATCAATGTAAAATTCAAGTAATTTTCATGAATTTGTGTTTTGATAATGATGTGATCCTACCTCAGTTTTATTCGTGCTGCAGTTCATAATAACTTCTGATACCAGCTAAACAGCTGTGAACCCGCAGTGCATTTTCTGGCTAGGCTTTCCCGACATCCCTCACTTGCATTTTCTGCCTGGACTTGGCCAATGTCTTTATGTCTGCCTGGGCTTGGCCAGGGTCTGTACGTCTGCCTGCGCTATATTACGTTCTCTGATGGTGGCAGAAACATTTTTTAGTTTTCTGGCGTCTTCTCATCAGACTTTTTCCTCTCGCAGACTGATTTCCTGAACACCGGACTCTTCATAGGCACGAATTGTGTACTGTGTCACGGCAAGAGTCTCAGGAATTTACTGTGAAGGTTCTGATCAACTCTTGATTTACTTCACGTCTTGTATTTCAATCATAGTTAAAAAAAAAAAAGAAACGTTGCTTCTGAGAGGTAATTTGATTTGATACAGATGAGACGGTAGGGGCTATCCTTCTGCTCGACTGTAGGTATTGGAGACAACTGCTGTTCTGAGTGTTGAAGTACCACAACATTATCCTCCCTCTAATACACAGAACAGGGATTTCTGATAAACGGTCAGTGAAACTAGATTCAACAGAGTTAGATTAACATATATGTCATAGCCGTTATGAAACGCAAAAGCAGATTTATGAAACAATGGATCTTCTATAGTAAGGTGTGTGACACGCTGTTACTAGAATATTCTAATACGAACCAGATTTGTGAAACTGAGTTAAGATACAATTGTCTTGTGATATGGACACACTGGTACACCCAGGAGCTTGTGGTTGGAATGTAAGGCGAGTGAGCCACTACGGGATGAGTCGTTGCCTTCATATTGTACACAATGTTTGGTGTTGACTACCCTGCCGTACTCGATATTGTTCCAACTTTAGTCATACGTCTAGCGTTTTTGTCCAAATTCTTTTTCTTTTATATCTTTATACATATATACACGTGCGTCAAGCAATAAGGATGCTAAGTCGGTACACTGACGTTCCTTATAGCCTAACCTTAGGCAACCTCAGCTTGTGTCAGACAAAGGCGCAGCACATCGCCCTAGCCCTTCATCTTCCTGGTGCCACTGTGCAACACGTCACCCCGACATTACGTCCTCCTGGTGCTGGCATATAGCACATCACCCAGGCCCTCTATCATCCTGATGGCGGGGTGCAGCACGTCACCCCAGCCTGCTGGTGCAGGAGCCTCGGTATTCAGCACACAAACCACAACATGAAGGGCGTAAGTGTCCCCGTCAGCGCTTCCGGTGGAGAAAAATGTCTCTAAAAAATAGAAATTTCTAGTTTCATGTGAAATGAAAGCTTTTTCACAAATACCTAAGATTACAGGGCATGTCTTTTTTAATTATGTTATTTAAAGTAGAAAATTACTGTTGCGAGAAATTAAGAAAGTCTCGTTCTCCAAGACATTACAGGTGGTCGGGAAAACAAAGAAAAAAACTTAAGTCCTCCAGCTTAGCTGCGGAAAGAGAGAATTAGGTTCCGAATCGACTAATCCTCGAGTACCCACCGCCCACACAACATCTATGGGATGCGTTGGCCTGACGGGCGCTGCTTCACCTAGATAGAGGAAAAGGCCAGCGAGCAGTCAGTTCTCGAGAACAGGAGGCCAAAGTAACACACGTAAATGCAGTCTGAGTCACTGTAATGGGAGAGCTTATGATATATATATTTACATTTTAGTTCCACGAACGCCACCGCGACACAAGAGACCAAACACAACAGCATTGCAGCTCCCGTTGTATCACATCTTGTAGAAAAACATACACACACACACACACACACACACTCACCACACGTCTAAGAATACATAGTGAGAATAAGGTACATTTCACAGTTTTGTAACCACAATTCTTTTCTTTACATAATTCATAGTTTCTTTCTTTTTTCAAGTATAACACCAAAAGTTTCTCCGTGCGAAACCCATTTCGAGAAGTTTTTCCTTCGTCAACCCGTGGGGGGTTCGGGGCTGCCCCCTGGGGTATACCGGCGTCAGAGGTGGAGAGCTCCCTCAGGGGAAGAACGGACGCCCCTCGTGAAGCGGCGTAGACACTGCTGTTGTGGTATAGCATGGGCGTCACCCCTAGGGTAATGTTGACGTTACCCCTGGGGTATAGCACGGTCTATACCCCTGGAGTACTGTTGACGCTGCCCCTGGGGTATAGCTCGGACGTTACCCCTGGAACAGTATAGACAGACGCTTCCCCGGAGGGTACTGTGGAAAGCACCCCTGGGTTTAGTACGGGCGCCACCCGTGGTGCACCCCGGCGGGGCTCAGGCAGTTCAGAGGGCATCAGTATCTGTGAAGAAGAGGTTCTCCGTCGCTGTCTCCTCCTCTATCGCCTCCGTTAGGTTCTGTGGGAGAGAAGGATGGATGAGTGTGTCATATTGCGGGCGTGTCGTGTGCTTTGCACCATCTCTCATAATAAATCTTTCCATGAAACGCTTGCGTAGTGCACGATAGTTAAGGGGTGTTCCATGAAACACTTATGTAGTGCACCATAGCTAAGGGATGCTCCATGATACACTTGTTTAGTACATCATAGTTAAGGGGTGTTCCATGAAACGCTTGTGTAGTGCACGATAGTTAAGGGGTGTTCCATGAAACACTTATGTAGTGCACCATAGTTAAGGGGTGTTCCATGAAACACTTGTGTAGTGCACCATAGTTAAGGGGTGTTCCATGAAACACTTTAGTGCACCATAGTTAAGGGGTGTTCCATGAAACACTTGTGTAGTGCACGATAGTTAAGGGGTGTTCCATGAAACACTTATGTAGTGCACCATAGCTAAGGGATGTTCCATGATACACTTGTTTAGTGCATCATAGTTAAGGGGTGTTCCATGAAACACTTGTGTAGTGCACCATAGTTAAGGGGTGTTCCATGAAACACTTGTTTAGTACACCATACTTAAGGGGTGTTCCATGAAACACTTGTTTAGTGCACCATAGTTAAGGGGTGTTCCATGAAACACTTGTTTAGTGCACCATAGTTAAAAGGTGTTCCATGAAACACTTGTGAAGTGATCCATAGTTAAAGGGTGTTCCATGAAATATTTGTGTAATGCACCATAGTTACGGGGTGTTCCATGAAACACTTGTTTAGGGCACCATAGTTAAGGGATGTCCCATAAAACACTTGTATAGTGCACCATAGTTAAGGGGTGTTCCATGAAACACTTGTGTAGTGCACCATAGTTAAGGGGTGTTCCATGAAACATTTGTGTAATGCACTATAGTTAAGGGATGTTTCATGAAACACTTGTGTAGTGCACCATAGTTAAGGGGTGTTCCATGAAACACTTGTTTACTGCACCGTAGTCAAGGGGTGTTCCATAAAACACTTGTGTAGTGCACCATAGTTAAGGGGTGTTCCATGAAACACTTGTTTAGTGCACCATAGTTAAGGGGTGTTCCATGAAACATTTGTGTAATGCTCCATAGTTAAGGGATGTTCCATGAAACACTTGTGTAGTGCACCATAGTTAAGGGGTGTTCCATGAAACACTTGTTTAGTGCACAATAATTGAGGGGTGTTCCATAAAACACTTGTGTAGTGCACCATAATTAAGGGGTGTTCCATGAAACACTTGTTTAGTGCACCATAGTTAAGGGATGTTCCATGAAACACTTGTATAGTGCACTATAGTTAAGGAGTGTTCCATGAAACACTTGTTTAGTGCACCATAGTTAAGGGATGTTCCATGAAACACTTGTGTAGTGCACCATAGTTAAAAGATGTTCCATGAAACACTTGTTTAGTGCACCATAGTTAAGGGGTGTTCCATAAAACACTTGTTTAGCGCACCGTAGTTAAGGGGTGTTCCATGAAATACTTGTTTAGTGCACCATAGTTAAGGGATATTCCATAAAACACTTGTTTAGTGCACCGTAGTTAAGGGGTGTTTCATGAAATACTTGTTTAGTGCACCATAGTTAAGGGATGTTCCATGAAACACTTGTTTAGTACACCGTAGTTAAGGGGTGTTCCATGAAACACTTGTTTAGTGCACCGTAGTTAAGGGGTGTTCCATGAAACACTTGTTTAGTGCACCATAGTTAAGGGGTGTTCTATGAAATACTTGTTTAGTGCACCATAGTTAAGGGGTGTTCCATAAAACACTTGTTTAGTGCACCGTAGTTAAGGGGTGTTCCATGAAACACTTGTTTAGTGCACCATCGTTAAGGGGTGTTCCATGAAATACTTGTTTAGTGCACCATAGTTAAGGGGTGTTCCATGAAACACTTGTTTAGTGCACCGTAGTTAAGGGGTGTTTCATGAAACACTTGTGTAGTGCATCATAGTTAAAGGATGTTCCATGTAACACTTGTTTAGTGCATCATAGTTAAGGGATGTTCCATGACACACTTGTGTAGTGCACCATAGTTAAAGGATGTTCCATGAAACACTTGTTTAGTGCACCGTAGTTAAGGGGTGTTCCATGAAACACATGTGTAGTGCACCATAGTTAAGGGGTGTTTCATGAAACACTTGTTAGTGCACCATAGTTTAGGGGTGTTCCATGAAACACTTGTGTAGTGCACAATAGTTAAGGGGTACCCCATGAAACACTTGTTTAGTGCACCGTAGTTAAGGGGTGTTCCATGAAACACTTGTGTAGTGCATCATAGTTTAGGAGTGTTCCATGAAACACTTGTGTAGTGCACCATAGTTAAGGGGTGTTCCATGAAATACTTGTTTAGTGAACCATGGTTAAAAAGTGTTGCATGAAGCACTTGTGTAGCGCACCATAGTTAAGGGGTGTTTCATGAAGCACTTGTTTAGTGCACTATAGTTAAGGAGTGTTCCATGAAACACTTGTGTAGTGCGCCATAGTTAAGAGGATTTCCATGAAACACATGTTTAATGCACTACAGGTAAGGGGTGTTCCTTGAAGCACTTGTTTAGTGACCATAGTTAAGGGGTGTTCCATGAAACACTTGTGTAGTGCACCAGAGTTAAGGGGTGTTCCATGAAACACTTCTGTAATGTACCATAGTTAAGAAGTGTTCCATGAAACACTTGTGTAGTTCACCATAGTTAAGGGGTGTTCCATGAAACATTTCTGTAGTGTACCATGATTGAGTGGATAACTTGCTATCCTGCAGTGCATTGGCCCAGGATTCGAATCCTTGTTGCCCAGTGGTTAATTGTTTTTATAAGTTTCGTGTATTCAGAATATGTATATGAGGGTAGTGTTACCGGATTTGGCATGGACAAAGTTACACCATGATTCAAAAGTTCCCTATGGCGAGGCTGTGCTATTGTTAGTTGACGAGAGTACAATCCCTTCAAAGAACTTTTCGCTTCAAGGGAGTCAATAATGTCCGTAATGCTAATTGTAGCGCAGCCTTAGAGCTGCAGGAGTCCAGTAAAAGGGGTATCATAATGGTTACTTACACGAAGCCTGACGTGCAGCGACCAAAACACACAAAGATTTAATTTTCTTTTGCACATCTCGATGTCTGTAGACTCTATACTGTTTACAGGAACACATCACCAAGATAAGTGGATGACTATCAATCAAAGAACTTAGGCATTTTTGCATATTTAACGAAGGTCATCCCTTCTACTGAATGGAAAAATATTGCATGCCCATTCTCTATATTCGTCAGAATTTCATTCTTAGTCCTTTTCCAATCTTGTTCTGTATCTTCCCGTGATGCTTCTCCCTCTGAGACCCGTTTCCCTCCCTACTCTCCCGCCTCACCTGGTCGTCAAAGGTCGTGTCAGCAAACGGCTGGAAGGTCTCCCTCATCTCGTCCGGTGAGTCCGCCAACCTGTGCGTCTCCCCCGTCTCGTCGAAGGGAGACAAAGTGGTCAGCCACATCCCAACCTCGCCCACCTCCGTCTCTTCGGCCAAGGTCTCCGCCACCTGGAAGTTGACAAGAGCTGTTACTGGTGACACTCCTGTGACGGCTACTACGGCCTGTGTTACTGATGATGCTGTGTGGTAGAATGATGCTAATGCACCCGTCACTGCTACTGGTGTTACTCGTGCTAATGCTGGTGTTAATGTAATTATTGGTGGTGCTGCATTAGACTGGTGTCTACTGCTACCGGTACTATTAATAGATGGTACAGTAATGCACTGATGCTTCTGATTTTACTAATTTTCCTACTGATGCTATTGCTGTTTCTGTTAGCGTTTTTACTACTGCTTCTGTTGATGTTCCTACATCTGTTGATGCTATTGCTATGACTACTGCCACTACCTTTCCCACTGCTACTGCTAATGGCAGCATTGATGGTAATGATACGGACAAGTTCCGTTATCTTTTGCTGCTGTGACTTACATTGATGCTACTCTGTTGATACCCTTTTTCAAATATACGTAATTGCTTTGCTACCGTGAATTTCGTTTCTTCCGTTGGTAGTAGTGTTATTGTACTTCTGTTGATCCTATTATTTAATTCATGTTTCCTGATTTGCTACTATTGTAGGTCCTGTTACTGATGCATGGTAAATCTTATTGTGAAATTTATTATCAGAGGATGCAAAACTTATCTTTATATATTTCGTCTATTTCATGTACGTATGATAAAACTTTTCGATATATCTTTCAAATGTGTGATACAATATTCTGGTGCTGATTAATAACATCCTCGTGTGTGGAGGGAATTTCTTATTAGTCTTATAGTTTGATGAGAATATTATTTTTATTGTTAATGCTGTTGATCGTATCTATTAAATTGCTGCTGGTGATATCAGTGTTAATAACGGTAATGATGTACTACTACTACTATTATTACTACTTCAACAGTTACTACTGCTACTACCACTACATCTTCTACTACGACTACTGTCAGTGATTTAGTGCCTCTGATACTTTTATTAACTCAGCACCTATAGCTTTGCCACCTGCATCAAATTATAACCTGAAAGTTGAACTGTATAGCAATCATAACTTAAATTAAAAAAATTTCATGATTTTGTTTAGTGTGGCTCTGGACTGATTAATGTTTGTATCTTAGTTGTACACACGATGCACCCCGTACTAGTAAGTCTTAGTACTACTGTAAGTCCCTCACCTACAAAGAAGGCTAATTGCTTACCATATCTCTCTCTGTGACCGTCTGAGTGAGTAGCATTTCCTCGGGGGCTGAGGGCTCAGCAAGAGCAGGAGCAGCAGCCACGGAACTCTGATTAATAGAAGGATTCAACTCGTTAAAGTCGTCCAGGCTCATGGGAGGGTCAGTCAGAGGTACCGAAGCCATCTCTCCCTCGGCCTCCATCATGTCTGGTCTCGTCGTCATTGGTTGTATCATCTCTGGTGTCGTTGTCTCTGGTTGTATCATCACCTCTGGTCTCACCGTCTCTGGCTCCATCACCTCTGGTCTCGTCGTCTCTGGCTCTATCAACTCTGGTCTCGTCGTCTCTGGCTCCAACTCCTCTGGTCTCGTCGTCACTGGCTGCATCACCTCTGGTCTCGTCGTCTCTGGCTCCATCAGTGGCCTCATCGTCTCTGGCTCCATCACCTCTGGCCTCAGAGTCCATGGCTGCAATAACTCTGGCATGGCCGTCTCTGGTTGCAACATTTCAGGCTTCTTCATCTCGGGCATCAACATGTTTGGACGGAACCTCTGTGAAAATGGAACAGAAAATTTGTCTTAGTTTTGTGAGTGATTTTCATCAAACGCAGTTTCTTATCAAGTTGAAATGTGGGGTAAATCGCCAATAGTTCAATATCATGACAAAGGTGGTGCTACGGTCGTCAGCAACCAACAACAGTCTTTCTCAGGCCAAGATAAACATTACATATACGATAAGGGTAACTAGGCTGCTCATATAAACGTGAATTTAAGCGACAGTCTGATGTAACAGATCAATTGTAAGTTTTTGATATTTTGCTTAGAAATCTGAACCACTGAGTTCTTTTAAAGTTTGAAAGAACAGCAGGAGAAAATCAGAGACTGTAATCTAGGCATCGCTGTTTTTATGTGCAAGATAGGACGGACATTTGTTGAAAAGAAACAATATTGTGCATGGGCACTGGCAACCTTGACAGTATGATTCCATATAGATGAAGGGTAAATCGCACTTTAGCAAGAGTTTAGATAATTTCTTCAAACTTTATAGTGCAAGACATGTTTCACGGAGACAATCCGTCTCATCAGGTGTGAGCAGTTCATAAAGAAGACTTCTGTGGAGATGCAGGTATTCTGTTCTGGGTGAACCATTGCTCCAACTGTAAAATGCAGTGTTGCAAGTATGTTTGTGCTACTGTGATGTCAGGGTGTTGTGTTGTGATTGTGACGTCGTCTGCAATTGAATTGACCTTCACATTGTGGTTTGCTGGGGGTAATTAGGAGGTCATATAGAAACAAATTGAAGAGAGCTGGAGAAAGAACTGCTCCTTAGGGAACTCCATTGTAGAGTTTAATGGTTTTAGAGGTAAACTCGATAGTAGTTCTGGCATGGCTGCTGGCTATGAAGTTGGCCAACCACTTTTTATCACTGTTTTGGAGGATGGTGTCAAGTATCTTTTGTGTGATGTTGCATTGGGGGATATTGTCAAATGCTTTGTTGATGTCTGTTGCCAGTAGTAATGTGCGGGATGAGGTTTGTGGTTGGTTGAAGCCATTTAGGTTGTTGTGTGAGTTTTATGTGCAGTATGGTGGTAGAGTGGTTGAGTCTGAAGCCATGTTGAATAGCCCAAATTCCGTCATTGGATCCCGGGCTGGAACGCTTCGCGAGAAT
>JAYMFT010244444.1:0-11000 GCA_038088735.1 Panulirus argus
AGAGAGAGAGAGAGAGAGAGAGAGAGAGAGAGGGTCACCCATACACCACCGTCACGTTCCACATTCCTCCCCACAGCTTGATGCACCCACCCACCCACCCACCACACCAACTCCTGGCTCGCCTCACGCGCTGCTCTTGTGCTGTCTGCCGCCGCCTCACATGACCTCCGTATGACCAGTGAGGTCGACGCCATGACCCAGCTTATCATTCATGTCTTCCTTCATCCAGTTTTTACAACTGTCGGTGGCTTCACTATCGTATCGGTCCCCATGCTCATCCTGAGAGCGGTAACGCAAAAGAATTATACAGAGGTCACAAAGGATCTTTAGTCAGACCCCAGCGGGCAGATGGGTGTAACGGAAGACACTACAATTGCGATTTTTTACATAATCTGACAGCACATGCAAACATACCGGACCTGTCTACTAGATGCGAAAGCTGGAGAAAACCTGAACACTTTAGTTTCCATGCCATTTGTGTCGTCTCTTGTAGGGTGTGTTTGTCTTGTCGCTGAATTATTCAGTTTTCTCACATATCAAGACACGGTGTCCTAGCATGCGTCCATACCTCAGGCCACACACTATACAGTTCATATGATTTACGTTTCCACGAGAATCCAAATCTGCCCTGAAACACCCATACCCAAGCCTTGATCTATCAGTGACAGCATTCAGTAATCAACTGATCGTTTTGTTTTCTCCATGTGTAATGTTTTACTTGACACACACATCACTGTGATACAAAATGGATCAACTGGTGCCATTTGCACTGGTCCACCTCCTTAGATACATTTGCATGTCCTTTCTTGATTGCAGTATTTGGTTTTCATTCTGACAACCCGATATGAGCGCAGCAGCCTCTTTGTCTGTTGCAGCGTCCCTCGGTAATAATATTTTACGCTACATACGCTTGACATGAATGTAGGCCATATCTTTCAGATGGCCTGAATCCATAAACAGAGGTGATAAAGAGCAGGAAAATGAAGTGAAAGAATGGAAATGGAAAGGAGAAGGTGTCTAAAGAACCAGCTTTTAAATCAAGCTTCTCGGAGACCTGTGTAAGTGGGGATCCACAACAGTTCAGTGTGAATCCCTTGTTGTCATATCTGTGTCTGCCGTGAGAGACCAGAGCGTTACATTCTAATCTCAGGGTAATTAGTGAGGATGGAGGATCAGAGATGATTAAACTGTCTGCGGCTGTGGGTTCTGCAAGGTCAAGAGCGATGAGTAATGGCGGACGATCTAGTGTGTTAAGATAGATGCCTCATTATTCATCATCTATCCTAGTCACCACTGGGGAGAGCTACACAGGGCGCCCTTATATATGTATTCTTTCAATCTGTTACCTATATTTTTTTTTTATTACAGTCCTTCCAGGGGCAGAGTTGAGAGGGCCATCAGTATTATGTTCTTTACGGTCTAAACATTGTGTGTGTGTGTGTGTGTGTGTGTGTGTGTGTGAGGAACACTGGCATTGTCAACATGCTGGTGAGAAGTGCGTGAAATAAATTTCCTAACTTACTTAAGTCTCTGAACACGATGGCACGACCATGCATTATAATGGCATGACCTTTGACCTGACCTTTAAAGGACTAGGCCATCATACCCAAGGGTCGTCTTATCATGTCCAAGGGTCGTACCTTCGTAACCAAGGGAAGCGAACGACTTCGTAACCTTACTTCTCTGTGTACCATTGACATACACTGACATCATCGTTTAGCCCATTCCTCATAAATGAAAGCGAAGCACAACAATGACGTAAAGGGTAAATAATTCGAGCTTATGAGGCTGGCAGAAGCAGCCTCTTGGACCAAGTGATGCGTCAGAACAAGACTGTTCCCCCAGCTCTTAGTCTCAAAGTTCGTTGTCCTTCGTTTACAAAGATGGAAGTCAAAGTAAAACCCACCAGTGCTTGGCTATACGAATCAGTACATTGTTAGCAAACTGTTGCTTTATATTTAGAATTTGCAAATTCCATCCATCACTTTGAATGTCATACATACTTCCTCGTCCCATCTGATTTACAAGGATTAACCTGTAGGTGTAGCGAGGTTACCTTAGGTAAACTTGGCCTCGGACGACAGAGGCGTGTTGGCAACCGATTTCAACAAGAGATTCAGGAACGAGTCAGAGCGTGGAGTGTGAGTAGGATAAGTGCATGTCAGAGGATGGAAGCTATAATCATTTTAGAGGTTAGTCTGATATGTTTGCAACTGACAAGGTTGAAAGGTGATGAGACTTTGGAACTAAACAAGAATGAAGGATGTGACATCAGGCCTGTTAGGTAGTACGAATAGTTATGTGAGGGAGGAATGAGTGGCCTGAAACGATGGTTGAATAGAAGTGTGTCAGCAAAAGACTCTTTCTTGCAAATGTAAGTATGAGAGTTTGAGAATAACTGAAACGGCTGCATAATGCATCCTGTAATGATAGAAGAGAAGTTTAAGAATGCGTTTTGAGGAGAAGCCGAAAGAGCAGCCGATGATGTGGTTCTTGAGAAGAAATTGTGTGTGAATGTGACTTAAAAAGTCAGTGGATGGGAGACAGAGTAGGGGTGGATGTGATGGGTGGGTGTTGAGTCCCAAGGTGTCCCCAAGATATGTGGAATGTATATATCATTAAAGTGTTCCAAATACATACCGTCAACAGGGATTGTCTATAGATACCCGTGGAGTAGGTACAGGGGAAGGCAGTGCTATGTACATGAACATAACTGGTCTGCCTCTGGTTAAGATGGAATATGGCAGGTAGTGTGCATGATGTGAGGGTTAGGAGAGGCTTGAGAGAGAAGGGTAGGGTGTGTGCGTGTTTGTCAGTTCGTGTGACAGTGATTATTATTGACCTTTTATCTTAAATGGACTAGTCCAAGAGAAATGATATGAGAAGTTGAGGGTTATTAATGGAACGATCCTGAGTGAGGTTGCTGGTGGTGTGGAGGGGGGGTTGCAAGTGCATGAAGGGTGGCTGGTGTGTGTGTGTGTGTGTGTGGGGCACTTTAGGTACAAAGGTGTGGCACGAGAGTAACAGCGTGGTGGAATGAGGAGTTAAGGAGGTGCGCTGAGAACATAGAGGAGTTTGGAAGAAGCTGATTCTTCAAGGATGTAGCGATGGATGAAAATGACAGAGAGACTTTAGAATATAGACCTGAATAGAAAAGTGAAAAAGAAAATAATTTACATGAATAAAGAGAACGCAAATGAGGGAGAAGCGTGAGAGAAAATTCGAGGGAAAACAATGAGACAGTTTGAAGACAAAAAGAAAGTTTTTCTGAGGAGCGAGGGAGGGCTCTTGTAGACGAGCCTGGGACACTGCCTGTGACAGAGGACGGAGTGTGTAAGAGATGATGACATACGGGACGCGGGTGTTGGCGTGTTAGGGTTAAAGGTCAGGAGAGTGTGGAGTTAATAAGGTGAAGAGAACGATGCAAAAGGATCAAGGGAACGCTGATGCGTCCAAAGAAACAGAAACGTTTTGTGTTTAGATGGAGTGGTGAGTAAATAGCATAGATGGAGTACTGAGCGAAGGGCATAGATGGAGTGGTGAGTGAGAGGCATATATGGAGTGGTGAGTGAGATGATGATAAGTGGAGGTGAAGCTGCTGTTAGCTGTGTTGAGAATGTGTGTGAGGCAATATGGGAGGCTGGGTTTCTGCCTGCTGACTGGATGAAGGCTTCCATTGTTCCCCTGCATAAAGATAGAGAGAGAAATATTCATGTAAAAGTTACAGGCGATCATTTTTCTTAGGACGGTCGTAGTGTGATGGATCATATTAGACGGATTGATGAACCAGTTTCTTCGTGCAAGAGCAACCTGGGTGTAGGAGGGCGAGAGAACGTGAAGGAAAGATCTTCGTAGTTGAACAGGTTGAGGAGAAAGAAAGTCCTAAAGAAGGGAGGAAAGTGTACGAGGCAATAATGTTACTGGACAAGGCATATTAGGGAAGCGAAGGGGAAGTCTTCTGAAAGATGTGACAGAGGGAAGTTGTGACCACTCAGAGTCACGAGGAAGGAAGACAAAGATGTATTGTTGATGACCTGACGGATGGGAGGAGTTGTCACGACGCGAAGAGGATCGCTGAAGATAGATCAGTCTGGTGAAAGATGAATCCATGAAACTGGACCTGACCAACAGGCGGAACACGAAAGATGTTGGAGTTAACAGAGAAGTTCTCTGGGAAATCTTGACTGTATGTGGTGTGAATGGTGGACTTATACATGGTTTCAAGTGTTCCTGTAATGGAAGTAAGGTAGGTGTAATACTGAATGGTGGTATGGGTGAGTGGCTTGTGGTAAATGATAATGTGCTCTGATGTCTGTCGCATTAAGGACGGTACCTAAGCACGAAACTTTTCCCTGTCCCTCACTCCCACTCCCTTCTCATTTCTGCTCGGAATCACTGCATGAAAAGTCAAACACACATCCATAAGGTGTGCTGATTTGATTTCTTGCCCTATCCATCAATCTTTTTCGTCCTTGACCAAAACTGTCTCCAGTAACCACTGCAGTTCAGTCTTTCCTCTTCTCTTCCGTCTTGGTAAGTCTAAAGCAAACTCTGCAACTGATAAAGCCGATCTCTTTGGTACCTTACTTTCCCTCCGATTAAATTTTGAATGATTCTCCATATAATCCTCCGTCCCCACATCCTCCCACTGAAATTATGCCATCTTCGATATTTTCCTTGTGCAAGGTCTCGTAAGTGCTTTCCCACCTTCCCGTTGGTCAAAGCATATCGCTCAGATGGCAAACCTCATCGAGTAATGAAGGAGTGTGCCTCTGAGCTAGAACTAATCCTTACCCTTCTCTTTCGCCTTTTCCTGAAATCCTTGACTTTCTCTTCCTCTTGAAAGCGCGCTTTGGTGCAGTCCATCTTATCGTCTACTCTCTTTTCCTCCCCATAAGTAAACTCTTTTCAGCTTCTAATCCGATTCACTTTTAGGCTGACAATTCCATTTTACGCAGTTCGTCTCACTGTTCCAGCCCTCCTCCTTCTGTTACTCCCTCTTTTTCTCGTACTGAACATACTTCCTTTTTCATTTCGGACCAAGTGTGACTTTTCGGAAAGGTGAAGCAGTAACCTAGTAAAATTCAGTATCTCTGTATCTCTTTCTAAGAGCTTATCTTTTCCGTAATCATAGTGAGCAGCTGTTTTATATCTACGGCAGGTTGTTATATATACCCTAATATGGAGAGCTGCTTCCATATCTAAAGTAGTTTTTCCCCCACCTATCTGTTAATGAGACTATTCAGATGATTTCTAATTCATCAATTCTCCTGGCATCACCTGTTTCCAACCAACCCTTTCTGCAACCACTTGTGTTGATGCTCTCTCTCTCTCTCTCTCCCTCTCTCTCTCTCTCTCTCTCTCTCTCTGTTCTATCGTTTTGGTCACTGTTCTGTTTGGTCAGCTGTCTCCATATGTCCCCTGCCATTCAAGGCTTGGACCCGAGGCACAGCTGGCCAGACTGTGTGGCCACTGGAGAACTGACCGGTCTGCTCCCTCCTTCTTTCCCTCGAAGAGCTATACTGTCGATTCCTCATCCTCTTGTCTTTCCTTCTTCCTTTCTTGTCTTTGAGAATCAGGTCTACAAAGACCTTCGACACGCTTTGTTTTTCTTTTACTCTTGTCCCATTCACGCTAGAGTGCCTGTGTTTGGGGAATATTCTTCGCCGTGCCGCGTCGCTCGCTAAAAAAAAAACAGAGTTGTGTAAGGTCACCGTCGTTATTCAATGCGTTGTAAGTGTACGGCGTTACATGAGATGGGATGATAGCAACGCACCGCTGTACCGCAGTGGAATGAAATCGAGGTTACTACATTTGTTGCATGTAGATAATGGCGTTCTCTCAGGTAAGGTAAAGGATAGACTTGGGTAAAATGTTGGGTTGATGTGATGTCTTGTTGAGAGTCAGGATTTTGAATGTAACTTTGTGTAGAAAATAAAGAGTTTAGTTTTTGAACGAAATAGGATGTCATTGTAATTTTAATCTGAGCAAATGAAGAACAGGAAGTTGTTTATGAGTTTTGGTAGTTGGGAGCGATGGTCTGTGAGGATGGTAGGGGGGGAGAGATGAGGTTCAGAGTGGACTTGTGTGCTGGGGAAGGGGTCAGTGAGAGCTCTGGCAAAAGGACCTCAGTGTAGAGTGTGCCAGAAGCTTGCATATAGAAGTATTTGTGTCACCTCTTATGTATGGACGTGGAAGTATACTTTCACCAACTTAGAAAAGAACGAAATTACATGAAAAGGAATAGAGATGGATGATTTGCTCAGCAGGAGAATGGCTTACGTAAAGAAAGATACAGTGTGTGAAGAAAAAGAAAAAACATTTGAAAAGCGTACGAATCAAAGTTATTTAAGATTAAGATTGCAGGTCATGTAGAACGTATGACCGATGACAACAAGTTAGTCAAGAACAAGTGCAATGTTTTACGAAATCAAATGATACAGCAAAAAGGTAGAAAGAGAGGACCGTGGATGTGGTGAAAGAATGGATTACCGCTGGAGGTTTTCCAGACGAAGATTCCGTAGAAGTAATTGGCTATTATGCCAGCGGATCCGTCCCATCCAGTCCCATTTGTTATGATGCCTCTCTGCGTAGATAATCCCCCCATCTCTTACCCTCACATTTCTCTCGCAATGGTACTTATATTTAGCTCCACTTGGTCTGATTTCCTCCACGTCTCCACACAGCTTCAAGAGGTTGTGTCAGGAGTGGGACTGGAACCCACGCCCTCAGGAAGGACCAGAACGCCCAAGGCCCTTCTGTTACAGGAGAAGTTCCCTCGAGTCTGTCGCCTTAGTCCACTCGGCCGCCCTGACGCTGTGCGTGAGGCTGTTGCTGTGAATGGAGACTTGCGCCTCACGTGACGAATCTACTTAATCTACGGAGTGAGAAAGTTAGAAGCATTTATATCGCCGTAGACGTTGCATATTTCTCTGTGGCTCACCGGACCCGAGTAGAGGGTGTGTGTGTGTGTGTGTGCGTGTACGTGTAAGGGAACAAAGAGGCTGTACTCACTTGATACATTCTCTGGAAGTGGGACCAGAAATAGCAGATATGTTACCCAATAGCAGCACTGAAGAAACTACAAAGACCAACATATCGCCAGCGAAAGCGACATTTCTCACTCCATATGTCATCCATTCTTTGGGCTTGCTGGAAAGTATCTTTGTCCTGAAGTGTCATGAACGCAGGTTGAAATAGAATGGAATAATGACGAAATACAACTGTAACCACGGTAACCGCGTTATAACATCTGAAGCAGCTAAGAATCATGAACATCGTATGGGACTTGTGGAAAGGTGTGTTTCGTCTCTGTTGACTGAAACTGTTACGAACATCAGACCTAAAATATAAATACGTTTTTGGGTTGTTTCATCCTTAGCCAAACGACAGCTCTGTAAAAGACCTTCATGGAAGAAAGGAACAATAAAAACTTTGCATTAGGGTACTGAAGCAAGGTACTTGCTAACCAGGTTTCTAATGAAGGGAGGGAGACAAAACTTGATAATTGTTGAAGAAGGAAAAGAGGGACGACAGCAACTACAACGACTACAACGACAAAGAGAAGAAAAAGAGCATCAGGTAAGACGAGACTCCGCCAAGACAATATGTCTTCCTGCGGAAAACATAACTACAAGCTACTGGATGTTTTCCTGGCGCCTCGTTCATCCTGTCTTTGTTCATCTTGTGAAGCAAATCATGAGTTCCCCCCCCCCTCCACACACAGTCTGCAACGCGTCATTGTGAGGCCGGTCGCCATGGCAACGGCGGCGGTGTTGCCACCATCGTATAAACAAACATGACAACTGGCTCGATAACTGAATCCTACGGCGCAAAACACACGGTCATTGATACCACTTTCCGACTTTATTACAGCGACCGCAGCAGGTAGAACATAATGCTCCACTGTTACTTGGTATGGAGAATACTTCGCAGTCGATCTTCATCCCCGAGAACGACGGTACGACCCTTGAGCAAGACAGCACGACCCTTAAGCGGAATGGTACTACCTTTAAGTACGACGGACCTTTCAAGGAAAGAGTCTGTGAATTCGTAATCATTTCTCGCTAGGCGTCATCACTATAAGCTGCTGCCCGGCTGGATACATCCGTCATTTCTGTATTCATAGAGAATATAGCAGTATAATCTGTGCCTACTACTACTGCTAATGCTACTACTACTACTACTACTACTACTACTACTACTTCTACTAACATTACTACAAGAGAATGAATGTGTTGGAAATTGAGTGCTTGAGGACAATATGCCGTGTGAGGGGAGGTGATACTGTGAGAAAGAGAAGTGTGATGATAAAGAAAGTATGTCTGAGAGAGCTGAAGAGGGCGCGTTGAAATGGTTTGGACATTTGGAGAGGATGAGTGAAGAGAGACTGAGAGGATAGACGTGTCAGTACTGGATGGAGCAAAGAGGAGGAGGAGGAGACCAAGGACGTGAAGGAAGGATGGAGTGAGAGAAGCTTCGAGCTGTCGATGTCTCAGCATGTTGGAGGGTGTGAGGTGTGTCTGGAATAAAGCGAATTTGAGTGATGTGGTGTACAGGGCATATGGAGGTGTTCAGGGAAAGCCAAGAAAAAGGTCTGTTGGGCTTAGATGTGGATAAAGAGTTCTAGTTTTTGGTATATTAAAGATAACAGCTGGAGAGTGTGGAGGCGACATGCTGTCACTGAACTGAACCGAGACATATGAAGCTGCCGGGGGTAAACCACGGAGAGGTCTGTGGGGCCTGGTTGTGGATAGTGGGCTGTGGTTTCGGTGCATTGCACATGACAGCTGGAGAATGGAAGTGAGTGAATGAGGCCTTTCTTCGTCTCTTCTTTGCGCTACCTCCCTAACGCGGGAAATGGGAAATAAGTATGAAATAGAAAAAAAGTACATGCCATATACCATAACAGTGCTACACCAAAGGAGTGATATGCCGCAACAGTGCAAAACCATAACAGTGATATGATAATGCTACACCTCACCAGTAATATACCATACTAGTGCTATACCCGGACAGTGATATGTCATGGTAGTGCAACGCCATAACACAGTTACACAACAACAGTGTTACACCATGACACTGCCACACCAAAACAGTAATACACCATAGCAGTGCTACACAAGAACAGTTATATACCATGACAATGCTACGCCACAACAGTGCTACACCAGAAGAGTGATATACCACAACAGTGCTTCACCAGAACTGTGTTATATCTTAACAGTGATATACCATAAAAGGCAGCACCGTAACAGTGCATCACACGTGGCCATAAAGCCCAAGTCAACAGCGAAAGAGAAACTGTTTAACAATATATTAGCACTGTGATGAATATAGTTTTTACGCATTTAACCTCTGGTGTAAATCTTTTATGTATATGTTGAACAAGCGGCTGCTGAGGGAGGGGTTAGTGCCGCCGATCGTCAACTGAGCCGAAGGGAAACTGTTCTGTAAGTAGAACGACAGTGGTCCCAGCCCATCGCCCTATAGAACAACACTTTCATCCGTACTTTCGTCAACATTTGCCATGAACTCAACAACTCCACTGTCAGCATCTGCAGGGTCTGAAAAGCTTACGAAAAACTACTTAAGTACTTAAGAAGAGAGTACCCAAATTTGTTGCTGCTGAATTTATTGAAGTTAGTAAACGGGTTTGTAAGCCAATCCTGGGATAGAAATACATCGAGGCAAGAGTCCCAGACAGGAGAGCACTGGTACAAAAGGATCTGGAGGATCCTGTCAACTAGTATTCTGGCCTCTGGGATTCTAGCCTCACTGATTTTCCTTCTAGGATTTTCTTATAAACTCGTTGGAGACCACGGTTAATGCACTTAAGTTTTCTTTCAAGGATGATTGATTTGATTTGTGCCGGAACCCCGGCAAATTTATTGGGCACCCCATACTCATACAGCGAGCGGCAGCGCAAAAGGATTACATGGGTCACAAAGGGTCTTAGTCAGACCCCAGTGGGTTGATATTACATGCATATGTTAAGTTCTACCGACTAGATGTAAAAAGTGGATACAAACTTAAAATTTCAGGTATCTTGTCATTAACAATAAGGTGTTGTGACATTTCTTGCAGGGTTTGTTTAGATCTGTCTCTAAAACGGCTCTATCTTCTCACATTCTGAGACAAAGTGTTCTAGTTTGTGTCCAAATCTTTGACCACAAACTTTACAATTTACAAGATTAACATCTCCATATAGGCCGAAGCGCCAGTAGTACCTACAGCCCAGCCTTAATCTAGCAGTTACAACATCATGCAATCTGCTGATCTTATTACTTTCTCAATATACATGTCTTAATTTATGCATGACGAAGTGCGGTGACCAGTCCAACTCCTTATCAGCTCCTTAACCCCAAAACCTTCAGAGAAAATGCTGTCTGTTTTCTTGTGTTGACACAAAGAAAACAAACTCGACACTGTCACTGTTGCGATATTTGTATAAATACTTTACGAGTTAAGATAAAGAAGGAAACGAAAGTTCCAAGTAAAATTTCTTTCGAGCAAATAAATATTTCTCCAAGTGTACTGGACTGTACAGAAGAGAGGACGGTGGTGATGGGTAAGTATAGAGGACGGGATGGGACGGTAGACGGTAATGGTGGAGGTGGACAGAAATAGAGGAGGGGATGGGAAGGAACGGAATGGTGATGGAGGTGGAAAATAAAGAGGAAGGGACGGGACGGGATGGGACGGTGGTAGAGGTGGAAAGTACGGAGAAGGGGAGGGGACAGAGATGGTGATGGTGGACAGTAAGGGGAGAGGACTGGGACAGTGCTTGTGACCTATGGTTACCACATCAGTAAGCAGACGCAGTAGAAACAGATCAGTATTTCCACATCTCTCAATGGCGCCACTCTCTCTCCTCCAGTCCTGCTATTTAGAAAAGATATGTAAACATGAGTCTCGGTATTTTCACTCATTATATATATATATATATATATATATATATATATATATATATATATATATATATATATATATATATATAT
>JAYMFT010244455.1:0-11000 GCA_038088735.1 Panulirus argus
TCTTCTAAGTGTGAAATGACTCAAGAATAGATATTTCCATGATGGTATGCGGCACCTGACTCACTAACCTAACATTCATATATATATATATATATATATATATATATATATATATACACACACACGAGTATATACTACTTATTAGTTCATATTAAGGTAGGCTGAGGTGGAAAAATTCCAGTCACCCGTTCTCCAAATGATAAACTAGCCTACCCTTTTTATGTCTCTGATATCTACTGTTATGTAATTTCTAGAAACATTTTTACTTGATGTGTCTCTCATCGCCTCTTCCCTACTGATGGCCTTCACTCTCACTGCTAATGTCTGAATTAGGAAACATAATATTACGAAATAAAACTGCAGGCGTCAGAATTATTCTTGCTTAGAATGGGTAAAGGTTTTCGTGGTGTTAATAATATGGTTCTCAGCCGTAACCCCAAACATCAGTCACCCGCAACTCACCGCAGAACGCCCGTGGCTTCCTCCAGGGCGAGGAACATGGTATTCATCATGGAGAAGGTCCAGTGTTGGCGCAGGAGGTGCTGGAGATCCGGCAGGAGCAGCTTGGAAACGACGAGGAGCCTGTTGGTCCACTTCAGCATGCGTCCGACGTCCGACGCCTTGGCGAAGGAGGAGAGGTAGGCTGGGTCGTCGCTCACGACCACCGCAGTCACGCACCACGCCAACTGTCGCAGCTGGCGACCCCAACACCAAACGCGTGCCAAATGGAAGGTGCATTATTTGGAACAGAAATATTGCAAATGATTCTTTGGTCATTGTATTACACACACACATTATAGATTCTGTTAGTCGAGTTCGTAAAGTCGTTAGCCTCTCGAGTATGACGGTACGACCCTTGAGCGCGACGTTACTACCCTCGGGTATGAACGGCCTGGCCTATAACTTGAGCTTTTAAAGGTTAGGCCCTCATGACCGAAGGGCGTATATCGTTGTCTTGGAGAGCTTACTATCTTGCTCAAAAGGTTTTAAAGTACAGTCTGTATTCCAATAATGTTTATTTACTACTAATGTGTTACCCCTGCTGGTACTGCTTCATGTTGTACTGTGCCAAGTGTCCTGCTCTTCCACTACGTTCCCCGTTCCTGCCCAGACGTCTGTTCCGTCAGTCTCACGTCTAATGGAGTTGTGTCCAGCCCCTCAACTGAAGTAACTCACCCGGCGTGCTTGGCTGACCACCTCGGATAGTCGCTGCTGCAGGGTTAGGTTAGCGCCTGGGTCAGCTGGCTGGACCTCAAACACTCCCACCCCAGTCGTCTCCATAGCCACTAGGTCCTGATGAACGAGGGGCATGCATAGGTAATCCGACATATAAACTGTCCCAGGTTAACTTCCAAACTTGACCCCCTTCCCTACGCCGCAATGTTGGTTCACTTTCCCTTTTCTATAGGTATTATAACTTTGGCTTTTGCTCCCTAGAGCTGGCTGCTTGTGTGCCCCCACCACTAGTTAGACCACGGAATACTCGGCAAGCTGCTGTGCACATGATTATTGTGTGGCCATTGGCAACTCAAGGGTGTGCCGTTTTGATAACTGCTTCTTACCCTACACGTCGAAGCTTTTGAACTCTCTACCTTCTCATGTCTTTCCCGATAACTATGACCTGGCTCATTTCAAGAGACAGGTTTTTCACTGTCTCAAAAATTTGTAAATACTTTGCCTGTTTTTTCCCCTTTCTCAATTCTCTCACTATTTCAATTAGGGCCTGGCCTTAATGTGGACTTTAGTCCGTGACTGGAGCCTTCAACATAAAAAAGAAATGATTGGTGATTATAACATGTCCTTTTGATGATGCCATTGTGTGTAGGAAAACTATTCAGTACTTTTAAATACTATATTCTGTTTTCATGTGCATGAATTGGTAGATTCTGTTATAGATTGTCGTAAATTATTTTCGTAGAATTTATGAATTATGAAAAAATACAGTATTAAATAGAATCGACTGAATGCCATGTTCGAGCATTTGTATACACAGACATTCCTTTATATGTCGTTGGCTTTGCAGTCATGGAGACAAGAATCCAATCATAAAAATAGATACTGTAGAACAATGTTATACCCTTTTAATAACTGAACTTAAAAATCAAAGACCACATAACCAAACTGAAAACTTGTAAAGGAAGCATTCTGTAAAGGTAGATTAAAATGTCATTGCCTCCTCACTTGGTATAGGGTGTGGTGTGAGGTATTGCCGTCTGTGAGAAGGATCAGTGCACAGCGAGGTAATAAGGACGCTTCCAGTACGGACCTCACAGCCTCTCCCATCTCTGGGGTTTCTCTCCCACCTGAAATTAAAATTTCTTCGCTACATCGATTAGAAAAAACTTTTAAAATGTTGCTGTAAATCACCAATATATATATATTGACACATAATAAGACAAACCTAACATTAAGAAGCCAAGATGTTAAAGATCCCTTATCGTAACGAGGTTTATAAAGTGTTATCGCTTCACTATCCATAACTAATCGAACCCAGATTAGCCTGAATGATAAGATTTCAGGATCAGTATCAAGTGCTTCGTGTATCATATAAGCAGTTGTATTCCACTGTTCTTTGAATATTGATTATATAAATGTCCATGCCATAATGTGAGGATTTGTGGTAATTTAAGGTACTAATTATCCCCAGGCGAGACTAATATCAGTTGCTAACTTTGTTGTGTAATTAAAAGTACGCGTTTTGCTTATATGCACAAAAGTAGCAAATAGAGTAAGAATATGAGAAAAAATAGATTACGACCAGTATTCAACAACGAGTTCATTAGAATAGCGATTACCATGTCTTGTAGTATTGAAATTTTGCTTTTGGAAATACTTGCAGGCAAGATTAGCATTACCGTAGCTATTGTGTGGTAATGTTTTTATTCCGAATAGAAGTGACAGAACATTGATATCAGCATTGTAAGAAAACTAATTTTAATTTCTATGGAAACCGAATAGATTAACTAAATATATGTTCATCCGGAGAAATAATAGATAGAATATGTTTGGTTGAAATGGCAGTGTAGTTAAAAGGATAGTCGACACATTGTTCTGTGACCTTGAAAAAATTAGAACATGCTTAGCACAACCTCGGCCGTTACACAAATTTGAAAAGATGTATTAGTGTTATGCAGTTTGCTCATTTTACGCTATCTGATATATTTTTTGTATCGTTGGCTTCAGTCTGGTATATCAAGAAAAATGCAAATTGATGAAATAATTTCATATACTTTGTAAGATAAGAAAATCCCTCTTAAGGGGCAACACTCAAAGCCAAACTACAGGTTTGTGTTTTTACGCTGTTCACCGGTTTGATGTATTGTTAGCACGTTGTTAGTCTTTAGTGATACTTTTATTATGTGAAGTGATTACGTAAGTGCTGTGAGCTTTACATATGTAATGCTGCCATGGATCCCTGAGTACTGGGAGGCAATGGCAAACGTACTCGACGAGGCTAAGGTAGGTAGGCTAGTGTTCGAATTATATGCAATTTATTTAAATTGTTTTAGTGTCATGTATTAAGGTAAGTGCACAGTTTCTTGTTTAAATTGTCTTCGTATCATTTGTTAAGGTTAAGTGCACAATTTCTTGTTTAAATTGCCTTGGTATCATGTATTAAGTGCACATTTGGTTGTTTGAATTGTATTGGTATCATAAATTAAATTGTATTGTTATGTTGTTTAAATTGTATTGTTATCATGCATTAAGATAAGTGCATATCCGCTGGTTTATGAACGTGATTATCACTGGAAAATGTGTGTTAGTAATATTTCGGAAGAAGCTGTTGTTATGCAGTAGTGAGTTATTCTAGAACCTTCCGTAATTTTCTAGACTAGTTGGCACGGGTGGGTGAAACTACATTTTATATCCAGTTTCTTTTCCCCATTGTTCAATTTTAAAAGCCCCTTGCCACACTTCAAGGTTACCTTAAAGTAGGGTGATTAAGGGGAGGGTTGAGGTTGATGTTTAAAACTGTTTTAATTCAACGCATTATAAAGACTGAAATGGCTCCGGGGATGGAGCTCTCCCTATGACTGTTGTTAATAAGATGTCATTAAACTTGTGCATCGGAACTCATAACTCATGTAATTGTATGAACTGATATTTGAAAAATCTTTTTCTACATAGGAAAAGTCGATAAATCTAGCAATAGTAGTAAGAGTATTTAAGTCAGTGAAATACCATTTGATCCACCGCACCGACTTGTCGGCAAAATGACCACTGTCTAGGTTTAAAGAAGAAAACTTAGTAGGCTTACCTGTTGTGTCTAATGCGGCCCAAAGGCTAGTACTTTCCTAACCTGTAGCTGTCAGCCAGCCTTCCTTTACTAAAGGCACTTGGAACACCATGTTCCGCTTACGCAGGCGTGAATCCCAGTTGTGCTGTTGTGTTGTTAGGAAACATTATCCCTTGCTTTAGAATTAAGACCTGTATTTATTTACCTTTGATATACATTTTGTGCTGTGTACGTTATGGCAAAAAATATTTTGTTTATTTGCTTTATTGAATACGTTAAATTATGTGAGGTTGTGATTATTGTGCTCCTTCCACACTAGATTTAGCCAACCTGGTTTAATCAAAACCAAATTTTTGTTACTTAGGTTAAGCAGCCTAATCTAGCTTTCTTTGAAAAAAATATACCTCTTTTCCCGGATGAAAACATATTCATGTACTTTTTAAATCAGTTGCAGTCTCTCTTGTACTCTCTTGTAGCTTTAAATCAGTTTTTAAATCAGTTGCAGTCTCTCTTGTACTCTCTTGTAGCCTGTAACCTAGGATAGGATTATTCATGTACTTTTTAAATCATCAGCAGTCTCTTGTGTAACCTGTGATTTTTTTTTTTTTTTTTATCAATTACAGTCTCTCTTGTAGCCTGTGATGGTAATCAAAAGATGAATTGGTACTTGGGGGACAGTTGATAATCTCAGACTACATGGCCATTTTGTGAGTTCGAGTGACTTGCGTGCAGTTTTTATTACTGCTGTATTGTCAAATTGGATTTCATAATTTTCTAAGATAAGGATTGTGTCCTTGGAAATAGGGACATTTAAGCTGTAAGGTTGTCTGAGAAACGTGATTCGACTAGTTCGTCAGTCACATTTCCACATTTGTAAATGTGAATAGTGTGACATTTTGATTATTTCCCATGCTCAAGGAAATGTTATAACATTACATTTATATATCACTTATTTTGCCTCCACTCCAGTTAGAGGAATTTTTCGATGAAGTCAGAATTAATCGTTTAATATTTTAGTTAGACTGGTATGGGTTATTGGAGCTTTGACGTGTATGAAGGTGGATCGTTGTTGGCTGAAGTTTAGATGAAAGTCGACGATTATGGTTTTTAGGCGTTGCTGGGACTTCGTAACAGTGAGGGCTCGAATTAACTCGTGTCCGTAGGCTTGAAATGGTAGTTGAAATATACCAGTGTTACATTCGTCTCCTAACCTAACCTAACTGGAACCTAACTTAACCCGAACAAAAGCTTTCCTTACCTTACCTTACCTTACCGTATTTTACTTTATCTTTAACTCCACAGTTTCCTAGTTACCGAAGTTAGTTTCGATGCGGAGCCAAAATAGATTTTTACTCAATACAATGTACCCCGGCTAATTTACTTATTCATTAGTGGTACCGGCTTCACAAGCACTCCGTGTAAAGGAATTACAATGGTATAGATATTATTGGGTATCCTTTCATTAGTCAGTCTTTACCATTGAGGTATTGCATAATAGTTGTAGAGACCACTCTGAAGTGAATAAACTCTACGAGGTGCGGATATTGATTTATCCAACCAAATTACTGTTTTCTCACACTGCACTTGCAAAGAAGACCTCTCATCGCAGCCACAAAAAGGCTAAGATATATAGTGGATGAGAGAGTATGAATACAAGTTTGAAAGAGAGGTGTGGTGTACGTAAGGAAGTAACGTAAAGTTTAGCCTTGTAATCTCATTTTACTGACCACAACAGTGGACCAAGAGATTGTCAATGATTCTAGGTACTAGTGCATCTCGTAAAACGGTAGTACTACCCTATGGGGTTGATGTCTGTAACTTAATATCTATACTAGATACTCATTGGTTTTCGTGGTTAACTGAGCATTTAGTAAAGCTCCTTCGTTGTGTTATTGCATAGTCCAAGAACATATTCGCTCTGCGTGAGCTGAATATCGCACTGCGTGTCAGTGTTAACCCTTGTGGGTTAGCTGGGAATTTAAAGTTTCAGCATCTAGTGGCGAAAACTAAGTCCTCCCTCTTCTTCTCCTTAGAGAATGGGTTACTACAAGTAGAGAACGTTAAGGGGTAACTCTTACAGACGTCAAAATTTATAGTTTATTTTATACCGAGATACACCATCAACAGTTGAGGTAGTGTAAGTGATTGAGAAACCAGTAGGTAATAGGTTACAGATATATTAAGCAAAAGTAGCTTTCATCTGATGAACCCAAATATTCAGTCCTGTGATTTTTTCGAATGTGGTTGCTCTGATAAACTACGCTCATATAAATAAAATTTACTGATACCTTTGCATACCAAGACTCACCACTTCCGAATCGCATCATTCGTTAAAAGCCTAGAGAAACAGTTCTTAAGACATCAGTTTGTTTTTCTTGCGTAGAATACAGTTAATTTGATGATTCACTCGTGGAGGTCCCATTTCTTTAAGTGATTCCTGTTCCAGAGTTGATTTCGTACGTGGAGGTGATGAATGTACATTGCCCTAAGATGGCGAGTTATTTTGTTCTAAGTTCTTACTAAGTTAATTCATATGCAGGGTATAATTGCTGTAAACTAACAATATGAGTGCTGTTTGCTGCCAAGATGTAACGACTAGCATAATTATTTTATTATTTAAACCGCTTAAGGTACAGTTTTCTTTTTTTTTTTTTTTTTTTTTTTTTTTTTTTTTTTTTTTTTTTTTTTCAAGGGATGCAATTATGTCTTTGCGTACTAACGTGAGGTTGGAGGCATCGTTGCGAAACACGTAGGGAGATGAAAGGCCGCTATGAGTGTTAGCAGCATGACGGCATCCGCCCTCATCTTCCTTTAGAGTTGCCAGATCTGTTGACAGAGGAAAGTGAGCATTCATTATACATCGTGCCAATATTTTTTGCAAAGTGTTGACTTTGGTGCTTTTTAGCTTCGTTGCTAGGTTGCGTCCGTAAATATTGTTCAGAATGTAGCTCGCCGAAATTTTTATGAGAAATTAAGAATATAGATAGAAGAACCCATGGACATGTTCTGTTATGGAAGGGCGAGACGAGTTGAAACGTTTTTCGTATGTATGTGTATATATATATATATATATATATATATATATATATATATATATATATGCACACGACAGAAACCTGTTTACGTACCAGCACTAAAAGAGAGCATGAAAGGCTGGATTGATTGAGAAAACTTAATCCTTTCTCCCCTTTTTTAACATTGTTTTACGTTCTTACGTTTTCTGCCGGGATAATGAAACCACAGTCAAAACTTAGTATCGTAGATGAGGGATCATAAATGCTTATGTAGCGGCAGGTAATTTTAGCGTACGAAGGCTAATAACATTTCACAATTTTTCCTTTTGTAATTTGATATTGATTCAAGTGTTTGGTACACAGACGCATATTTTGCGAGTACTTGTTATTTATCGGGTGTAATATTTTTCTTCGGGTAATGGATAGGCTCGTGTAATTATATACCCATTGTATTAGTTATTAATTGTCTCGTATTGTGATGTGGATGGGAGGGTGGTACCCATTCCCCCCCCCCCTCTAACTTGAGAATAAACTTTTGAATGCTGAGTAAATATTTTTTTGAAAATCAGGTTCCCATTCGGTTTGGCAAGACTGTAAGCGAAGAGTAATGAAAGAGGGATTGATGTCACTGACAAGCATGACATTTTCGTGAATGACAGTTGCCTGGTACATTTACGTAGAGTACGTGGTATCATTGTTGCCTGCCATAATACGTTAGTTCTTATCTGTTTGATAACTTTTTTTTTTTGTTTTTTTCTCGTTTACATGTATATTTTTTTTCTTATATAAGTTTATGGTGTACCATTGAAACTATCTAGTGCAGGTATATTTTGAACAGTTGGTTGAGTACGAAAGCTTATGATGGATTTATTTTTTTCCACATCAAGAAGTTTAGATAAGGATCATGTTGGTGTAGGCTAAAGGAGGTACGTGTGATTTGCTTTTACCTTTGATCAGTACATATTTATCATAGTTTGTCATGAAAATTCAGAGTATTAGAAAACAGAATATTGTTGTATAGATTGTAATGTAATAATTACCCGTTGCATTTAACGAAACATATTTACGATAGTTGTTAAGAGTACTGGAAACAATAATGAATTAAGAATTATGGCGATCTTGGAAGCGTAACCCTTCCGTACTTACGACTGTGTGTCGAGCAGAGTGATGAGCGTGGAAATTATGACCAGTAATGAGTACTTTACCCACAACAGTAGGTAAGCTGTAAGTGTCATCGGCAAGTGAGCGTTGGAGTATATTACAGTATGAAGTCATGCGCAGATTCAAGTTTGATGTTATTGGTCGCCTCGGTCGGGTAAATGCCCTCGGATTGGTCAGATCGGGTAGGGTCTTGCTCAGTGTATGTGTGTGTGTGTGTATGTGTGACATTTGTACATACCGAGGCATAATACCAACTGTCGTATAAGCTAGGTGGAGATTTAATGAGCCTTGTGGAATTTTAAAGCGTGTTTCGCGTTTCTTAACACGACGTGCATCAGTTGCCCACCTGACGCGTTATATGAGACGAATGTCATAAATCTCTTTGCTAAGACTTGTGAAGTTTATTTATTTATTTATTTATTTATTTATTTATTTATTTTAAGCTGTTCCCATTAGCAGGGATCCCAATGCACGGGAGAAGAGGCGGCAGGGGCCGCCGACTTTAAGGATTAAACTTCTGGCTAACGCCAGGCCATTTCATTCAGCTTAGGATGAACAGCTGGGTTGACTGTGGACCGACTGCCGCAGCCAGTGTTCGAACCCATGCGCTCAACCCTTAATTACCCATGCCATAATTTATTTCTGTTACCATTAATTATCCATGTCGACATCCTTTATCGAACCCGTTTCTAATGTCCTTAATTACACTTGATGATCATGATTGCCAATGTCGGCTAATGATTATCATGCTCATAATTATCCATGTCCGCCTTTTTTTTTTTTTTTTTTTTTTTTTTTTTTTTTTTTTTACCCATGTCGATACTTGTTTCTCATGTCCTTAGTTACCGACTCCTGGTTATCATGCCCTTAATTATCTTAAGTCCACTTTTGTAATCTCATGCCCATAATGACTCATGTTAGCCCTTGTTTATCACGGCCATGATAACTCATGTCGATACTCAGTCTCTCATGCTCCTAATTACCCTTGCCGACGCCTCATGCTCCTAATTACTCTTGCTCACGCCCTTAATTACCCATGTTTACGCTTGCTTCTCACCGATAGTGAGCTTTTTACCACTCCCAGAATTACCCATGTCAGCATTTATTTCTCATACTGCCTCCGATGAGAAAGCTAAGGTGTGAACGTAGGAGGTACGGTTGCTCTTGGCAGTAGGACTAGGATTAAGTATATATCTACAGCAGCTTCACGAGGACTTTATTGATATTCATAACATTAAACAGAATCGTATATATATATATATATATATATATATATATATATATGTGTGTGTGTGTGTGTGTGTGTGTAATATGAAGAAAAAAGCCTCAAGGTTGCTGGGAAAAGTATGATGACATACGATTTGAAGAAGTTTAATGAGACATACAGGGGGTACTAGAAGGTGGTTAAAACTAAGGGCATGTGATACGTATAGAGTCAAACAAACAGGTTGTGTGAGTTGGGCTTTTGAGTGTCCTGCCCAGCTGAGCGTGTTTCCTAGTTGTAGCTCCTGAGTGTTGTGCTTACCGAAGTGCATTGGGATGCAGCCAGTGTTTGCCTCCTGTTTATGCGGTGTGCGAGTGTATAGCGTGCGATGTAGAGAGAAGCAGCAGGTGTTTCCGTCATGTATGCGTAGGTGAGCGTACACTGATGGGTGTACATTGGCGTTTGTGTGCATCTTTTACCCTCTGATTATCTTCCTACCTCCTGAAATGGTTTACCACGGACGGTTCGCTCGAGAAACCTCTTTGACTGAGTGGATATTAACTCCGTGTACCAGTTGCTGTTGATAAGTCAGTGGCTGACTTTATGTACCAAATGCTGTTGATAAGTCAAAGATCATAGAGTTCTTAAGGCAGAATTATTGTAGGATGCTTTGCGTCACGGTTAAGCCGTTTAGGAAGGTTACAGGGGTTAGTTTGGAGAGACGGTGGATTGTAACGACGTAAGGGTACGTCCAGGTTGTTGATGTTGAGATAACGCCCGTTATGTGCGGAAGGAAGACGCCAGGTCGTTACAGCTAAGGGGTCGAGCGGCGCTGCGAATCGTTCTCACGCCTCGTACACCGCACCGCCGAGACCTCGAGGCCAAACGCTGCCACGGAGAGTAGGTGGCCGATGACGAGGAGGAGTAGAGGCCCCTGCATATGGATGAGAGTGAGAGCCGTGGTGGCGCCGCCGCCTCCGGGAGTCTCCACCTCTGGCGTACCGAGGCTCCTTTGCCTCGCCAGGCTCTCAGTCCGGGCCGTCTTCAAGATGTCCTTGGTCCATTTACCAATCAGCCCAGCCTGAAGTTAATAGTTTTTTTTTTTAAAGTTTAGTAAATCTTACCGTTAGTTTCCATAAGTATAAGTATGTCTCTGCATTTATTCTTTGTCTAAGCCTTATTATAACCGAACAAACTAATAATGTTGATACCATTGTAGTTTTAGACTTAGTGAGGTTGTTCCGGTAATATTATGAACAGCCTTAGAAAAGAAATAGACTGAGCCCTACATTATTGTTGATAGGGTAATTACGTTATAGGGTGGGGGAGGGGGCGAGGGTTCTTGGAGCGATGAAAAATGTGTGGAAGGAGAGAACATTATCTT
>JAYMFT010244466.1:0-11000 GCA_038088735.1 Panulirus argus
ACGTACAGAGGAGTCAGGTCACATGACCAGGGGACAGGTGTCTAGTTAATCGGTCGGTTTGAGCTAATCCTTCAGGTGTGTATGTGTGTGTGTGTGAGTGAGTGTTTATGTGTTGATAAGAACAAGAACTACTGCCGTGGCACCAAAACTACTGTTTCACCCTAAGACCATCAGTCTTGTTACTGATCCTATGGCTGTGGCCCAAGAACTAGTCATGACGCAAGAATTACTGTCGACAGCTGGGAAAAAAAAGAACCTATTGCCTTGACGCAAGAACCTTTTCCCTAGCATTTAAACTACTACCGTCGATCGAGAACACTTGCTGTGGGTCGATTGAAATCCACATATTATTGCTATCATAGACTATTACCATTCACCAAGGACGACTGCTGTGTTACGGAATCCTCTGCTATGGTACTTGGGCTTAAATTTGATCTATCCTACGACAAATGCACGTTTTGCTGATGCATTAACGTGTACAACGGCACCGGGCAAACCCTTGTAGAGATCCAGGGTTGGCATTTTGGACCAGAAAGAAAGGAGCAATACTCTCGATCCTCAAAAAAGAAAAAAAGAAAGTGATTATGAGAAGTATATGAATTGTTTGAGAAACTCAATTTTGACTTATAGTTGCTCCAGAATTCCTGCCTGTGTGATTTCATTTTACAGAAGTCGGTCTTCATTTACCCTCATAACGGCTTCCAGAACACTGCTTTGGCGCGCAACATTTCCCACGTCGAGTTCCGGCACACGAACGAGGATGTATTTCCCAGTGTGTTTAGGACTTTTCCTTTTTTTCATTTATTTTTCTCCTCCCCGTCGCTTATCACACCATCGCATCTCTTCAAAACGTTTATGATGCTTCCAGCTCAAGAAAAAGGCCACACCTCTCTTCTCCTGGTGCCTTGTGTTTCGGTGAGGAGTACGTCATTTCCCTCGCTTTTCTCTTCGACTTGGAGACTTCTTATCAAATTTATTTTCCATTTCGTCGGGAGAGGGCGACAAGCATCTTTTCCTTCCTCGCTTTCGGCCACTGTTTTGCCGAGTGAAGACTAAAGAAGGGTACAGGTTCAGAAATTCTCCTCCTGGGTCGTGCAGAGGTTGCTGGTGTGATAAAAACTTGTTGCAGCAATTCAGTGTGTTGACGATAAAAGCTGACGCCCTAAAAGCGAAGTACTGCATCATTTCTTTTCTCGGTGAATGTCTTTAACAACTAAGTCTAACACACACACACACACACACACACACACACACAGGCATATATATTTTTTTTTCTCTCTCTCTCTCTCTCTCTCTCTCACTCTCTCTTTTTTACTTGATCGCTGTTGGTGTTTGAGTCTGTGAATGTGTGAAAGGAGAAAGTTGAGATTCTATGTGACTAAAA
This sequence comes from Panulirus argus, assembly GCA_038088735.1. Taxonomy (NCBI): domain Eukaryota; kingdom Metazoa; phylum Arthropoda; class Malacostraca; order Decapoda; family Palinuridae; genus Panulirus; species Panulirus argus. The sequence goes on from JAYMFT010244466.1 coordinate 1,385, forward strand.
GCAAGGTTATTAGGCTTAACAAAGAGGATATATGTGTTAGAAGCCGACGGCACAAGGAGAAGGGGTAGACGAAATTGGAGGTGGAAGAATGGAATGAAAACGATTTTGAGTGATAGCGACCTGAGCGTGCAGGAGGGTGAAAGACGCGCAAGCCACTAAGTGAATTGGAGCGATTTGGTATGCAGGGAGCGAAGTGCTCTGTGACTGAGCTTATGAAGCAGCCGGGGAAAACCACAGACAGGTATGTGGGACCTAGTTGTGGATAGGGGACTGTGAGCGAATTGGGCCTTTCTTCTTCTGTTCCTGGCGCTAACTTCCCAGGAAGGGAATCGGAGAAGAAATACGATATATATATATATATATATATATATATATACTGTGTATGTGTGTGCGCGTGTGTGTAAATATGTGTTCATCATCACAGTCATCATCACTATCAGTATCTAAATCACCACGACCACTGCTCTCATTATGACCATTTCTGACAATGCCAAAAAAATGGCGCAACTCACACCATCACCGAGATCCACACCATTACCACCAACAACACTTCTACTCACAGTCACCATCCATAACACAACTGGTCACAACCACTATCCTCATCATCGAAAACACCACCCACAATATAATCATTATTACCTCTAGCAACACCAATGCCATTAACGTCACTATCGCTAGCTAGCCATTACGAGCGCCTCCATTATCACCATTACCAGCAGTAGCGTTTGGACTTCCCATGGAGGTCATTTTCGAGACGGGGCGCTCGGTCCGCCTAAAGGAAAAGCAATCAGTGTTCATTTTCTTGAGTACCGGGGCTGATGGCGCCTAGGCTTGGCAGTTCATATTTTAGACCTCATTATTCGTAGGCTATATGCCAAAAGGTGGCATAATGTTATTTTGTTCCGGGGAAATATTGCCGGCAAGCTCCATTGAGTGAATACTCCCTTTTAGACAAGAACGTCTTTACGTGCTGAGTATTATTAATGCTAGTAAAAAGTGAGCTCTTGAATTGATATTTGAATTGGAAAGACTGACATTCATTGTTTAAGACGAGAGGAAAGCTGCTATATTTCATTACATAGGCTTGTATGTAACCAACTGCACAGAAAGTTTAGTTATAAAGTGGCGAACAGAATTAGCTTTCATGTAACGAGAAAATTATTATGGTTTAAGAATTTTTCCCCCAGTGTACTTGTTTGTTCATACATACTGTGAATATAACTGATATTAACAACTGTGTGTGATTCTAACAAACTAATCCATTCATGTACTTTATATAAGTTGCTACGTAGTCGAAGACTGTATTGCTATGCATAGTAAGACTGTACTGCTGTGAGTATAGTCTCTCCAAAGAGCTTTTCACTCCAAAGAAGCCTACATTTCCCTGATACTGGAAGTAGCGCGGCCTTGAGCTGCATGAGCCTTTAAAAAGTTCCTGGGTAATACCGGGACTCAGAGAAATTGATAATGGAATGATAATCAATTGATAGAAAGATTACTTTAAGAATAACAGGAGGAAAAACCTGATTCTGATTCCATTAACTCGTGTCATATAAAGGAACACGCGTATGCTACTTAAACGAAAACTTGGCAGTTTGCAAAATTGGAGAAACTTGGTAATTTCAGTATAGCACTAATACCTACCACCTCTCGGCAGTGGCAGATATAATCTGAACTTTTTCTCTTGATATCAGGCGAAAGAGAGAATTGCTTCTTAGCTTTTACGTGAGTCTGAACACAGTCTTTGCGTTTAAGACATACTGCTCCTAAGGAGCATCATCTCAAGCACTTCTTTGTGACTTTCAATTGTTTTTAAGTCGCTCTGCATATCCCCGAGTTTCAGCTGACGAAACCCATCCCTGCATTTTTGTCATACCTTTGCCTCGTAATGTTCTGCTTAAATTCCATCTTATTTCAAGGTATCGAGGCGAGGAGAGCACACCACCGCTCGAGGCCCGGTAGGTGACATATGTGACGTGTGTAAAGACAAATGGTTTTAGAAAGTACCAACATTTCACGTAGCCAACAGAACAATGGAAAAGAATTTGCGCCCATTGTCACATCTGATGTTACATATATACCTTCCAATTCCTCTGCTGCTGTCTACAGGCTCGCATTCATTATCTTGTAATGCCTGACGTAGAATGATATTTCTACGTTCCATGCATTTTCTTTCTTCATTTTTGTACACAGTTTTAAGGTGGGAAACTTTACTCCTCAAGAGGGTCATCTACCAAGATTATACGCGGGAGAGATATGGTTAAGATCGGATCATACGCAAACCCAAACGGTAGAGAGTCTTTTAAGAAATTTCGACTTGCTTAAAGCATTGGCTATGTACACGAGGCTCTATCCTCTCTCGGCTGGAAAACTGTAACACCTCATGTTTACCTTCCCTTGTTGCTGGGTATTAGATGTTATCAAAATCTGTGCTTTGCTCTGGAATCAACGAGAAGTACATTTACAGAGGTTTATCTCAATTCAAACACGATGAGATTCCTTTTTCGTTATGATATGACTTTGTTTGTTGACGGCTTTGAAAAAATTCGTAAAAACCTTTCCCTTATCTCTCGTTTTTCCGTTTCTTAATTCTTTCTATATTTCAACTGAGGCCCGGCCTTGTTGTGGACTTTTGTCCGAGACTGGAGCCTTCAACATAAAAAAAATCAATAAAGCTCTTAAACTTCATATTATATGGAGATACGTGTGTGTCTTTTTGTAAGAAACGGTGATTGGTTGTTTGACTAGAATTAGGTCATGGAAATTTTACCACTCTTTAAATCGCTCTGAAAGCGTTCCGCCAAATACCGGATTGGATGATAGCAGCTTTGAGATAAGTTCGAATCTGTCCGTACTCGAAGACTTAAGAGACTGATTATCTTGAGTTTGCCAGAATATAACCATGCTATGAAAGCCGAATCACATGATTCGGGTCAAGCATTGCCGAAGAGCTACCTCAAGAGCGTATATGAAAATCATATCGTTACAGTCAAAAGCTTTGATGATTTTTTGGAGTTCAGAATTTCTTGCTAAACTATTTGGGAAAGGCGTAAGGAGAAAACGGGAAATTTAAAGAGAAAGACTTACCCTGCGCGTTCTGCCTCCGTCAGGTTCCTTTTTTTCCGAGTTCTATATACTGAATAACGAGTAGAAGGACTCGACAGTGGGGTCCAAAATATAATATTGTAAGAGCCACTGTTCCGGGGGGGTTGTCTTTGTTGGTCCAGTTCGGAAGAGAGAAATTTCTGTATTTCTGTGCAGGGTATCAAAGAAACAAATATATTCCTGTGTGTAATAAAAAATGGGATTACATTTCCATACCTTTGGTGCTATACGTGAGAGACCATCCTAAAACCGTAGGGTATATATATATATATATATATATATATATATATATATATATTGTTGATTTTCAGAACCATTTTCTGCTTTCTCGTGACTTAACTTTTAATAATCATTAGATTTCTTTCAAAGAAATCAAAGCATTTAACAACACATTTATGAGGACTGTACTGCCCATGACCATTCTTTGTAATACATGTAAGCAATTCAAAATATGTGACTAGAGACTCCTTGATAATGAATATAATGGGAGAATTGGTTTGCTGTCATTGAGTGCTACGAGTAATTCCGAATACCTAAAATAATGTTACCTGAAGTTTCCTGTAAGTGGTATAAAGTTGTAGTCACAAAGCAGCTCAGATATATCTGAGGAATTGAGGATTATGACGCTACTAAAGGTTTATGTCAAAGAGCACATAGCTTATGTCAGTACCGAAAAAAATACCTGCATCATCCTCACTGAGAGACAGTTATTATAATATTCATTATTGGGAGATCTTCTTTATGTTACGTTTTCTAGATGTACAGCTTGGCGATTCGAGATTACATCAGTCTAGAAAAATAATCTCTGCTGAGAGCATCATTAGACAGTATTCCAAGAAACCCAGATCTTTATTAGAGGATGTTTTGAAGAAGTATGTTCTAATAAGCTCTGTTTTCCTACGCCAGCTATACATAACATAATTAGGGAGATTATGCCAAACAATAGCATCAAGACTACTTTCTTAGAATGTTTGAATATCCAAAGGAAGACGGCTTAATTGGACTCTTAACAAGAAGAATTTTATGACGGGTTTAGGTACTAGAAATCTCCATCCTCCTTGGCGAAGTATTTGTGAATTTACGGGTTTACATCATCTTGTTGACCGCACAACACACTTCTGTGTTTCTGAGAAAGTCCTGAGCACGGTGTATCAGGTACTTATTTTAGAATATGGCTAGAGTTGAAGAGTAGATGGCCTTGCACTTTCTCATTCAGTAAAGCTAAATGGCTTGTAAGATAAGCTATTCAAAGCGAGCCGAGGCCAGTGAATATTAGACGAGAAAAGGTGATAAGGAAATGACGAATTCATAATGTCCTCACATTGAACCCTGGAAAATCGTGAGTTCATGTTGATGTTGAGTAAATACTGGAGTTTCTATTCGTTAAGCTATATATATCCGTTGTATATCTGTGTAGTTCTCGGCTGTAATGGTCAGCGTGTGTTGTCTGTTTTAATGCTAGTTTTGTGTGGCGTCGTCAGTTGCTAAGCCTATATATAACAAGTCAACCCATACGCATGTGGGTGGAGCCTGTATGCTACCGCATTGGCTCTAAACAAAGAAAACGTGCTGGTACAGGGCTGACGAAAACGTAGGGTTCAGGGCCGCGTGACGTCACAAGTAGGCCTGCCCGGCCGGGTCCGTTTTTTGGAATCAGAGTGGGTAGACTTGGTACATATAGGCTTAGGTCAGTTGTACATGATAGGTTACAAAGTGGTGTTCGTGTTTCCTCAGCTGTCTGTGTATTTCAACTTTTCTGTTTGTATCATCCTCTTTCCCCTGTGCCACTCTTGAGTTTCTTCATCTTCACTCTTAGTGTTCTGCGTCCGGCCACTGTGATATACGTAGCACTTTTATTTCTTTCAGGTAAAATGGTGAGGAACATCTCGGAGATAACGTTCACTTGATTTCACACAGTCACCAAAATGTTCTCCCGATAGTTGCTTTTTTCATTGTCCGTAGGTGAGGTAATGTTCCTAGTACTAACACAAATATAAATCTCGGATAGCCTTCGCTATCCACTTACGCTAATAATACCCACCTTCCCCTAAAACTAAGTCGCAGGGGACACATTTTTTCGACGTTAGTGTTATGGGCCATCTACCAGCTCTAGGGAGAAGGAAAGAGAGGGAGATAGTAAGGGAGAAGAAGGGCTGGATACGGGAGGGAAGAAAAAAATAAGACGTTGGAGAGGGGTGGATAGAGGGATGGAGTCGTGGGCAAACGTCGTAACTGTGTACACTGACTGACGAGGGATGAGATCGCAAATACAAAACCGCTCTCCCTCTATTTACCTTATACCCTACAAAATGGCTCTCCCTCTATTTACTTCATACCCTTTCCTCTTATACTGTTCCCTCATAGGTGTTCCGATCCATTTCGCTGCTCATTGCTTAGCTGATGCATGGCTAATAAAACGGAAGGACTGGTGCTAACGACACTACGCTATTGTGCTTCATTCTGTTTAAGGTTCTTTTATATCCCCTTTACGATGCCTTGTGCGACCAATATCCAGGACTGGAGAGAGAGAAAATAGGGTGTGAAGAGTGGAAAGATCCACTGGTACCGGAGTCAAGTCTTAAAGGCCAGCAAAGGTCACCTTTCAAGGTTCAGTGCTACGAAATATTCATGTCGCACGTTGAGGCCCCAGGGTTTGTATGTGTAGGTGCATCAGAATCTTGGCAAGGTTCTGAGCTCTCTTGCATTTGCCTCGGCGGCCATTTTCATACCGCAATATGGTACCAAAGGCCACCAAAGAAGATCCTAGCCCTAAAGATTCCACTTAGTTCATCACACTCATTCAAAATATGCAAACCGGTTAGCCTCAAATTGTAATGAATATACGTACCTCAGGATCAGACAGAGGATCAAAAGTTCCGAGATTCTGGCCCTAAGGGCCAACAAAAGTCCACCTTTCAAGGTTCAGAGCTACTACAGCTTCATGTTATCCTTAGAGGCCCCACATTAGAGGTGTAGGCGATAGGGATTCTGGGCCATATTTTAAGTTACCACACATTGGCCTTGAAGGCAGTTTTGAGACCAACGGAGGCCACCTGGGCCATATGAATCACACTTAGTTTACTGCACTTGTTCAAAATAGGCGAGATAACAGCCTCGAAATGGCAAAATGTGTTTCAGGACGAATACGAAAGAAAAGTGAATGTCAGAAAAATATATATTCTCAAAATACTGAGAATGCTTTTTTTGTGCAATTAATTCTTTTCGCTCTGTTATGAGAGAATTCATTTGAACATAAAACCCACCCGTCACATATATTCTAAATGTGTTTTCAGTATACTTTTTTACTTCCTTTCTTTCCATGAAAGAACTGGCTAGGAAGAGGAGTGATTTCTGACCAGATTCCGTGGGACTATTCTGTATGTTGTGTTTGAAATGTGGATGATGAGACTTAAGTCTGACTCGCATGAAAATATTAATAGTACGAAGCAGCTTATGTCAATGTAGAAGTCCATGTTTGAATTGAATTAACTGGACTTGGGTTAAAGACGTGAGCTAGTGAAGTTAGAGGATTCATGCATATGATCCACGCCTTTCGTATGGATATGGAGTTAAAAATGGTAGATAGATAGGTCCATGGATAGATAGGTATGGCTTAGAACATATTCTAAATCGATTCTTCAGTTCATACACCCAGGATCCTAATAGGTTACGAGATGGTGAGATCATACTGAATGTTATATATATTCCTGGATCGGTTGTGGCAGGTCGAGGTGTTGGTTCATGGTACGCCAGATTGTAGGTTATGGCAGGTCAGATGGTGGGTCGTGGTAGATCATGTGGTGAGTTGTGGTATGCAGATAGGGTGGTTTGATGAGGCAGGTCAGCTGACGGGGTCGGGATGGGTGAGATGCTTGAGAGTGTGCGTCTCGTCTGGGCATGTGCAACATAGTCACACCATGCTGCTAAATGCGGTCATGATGGAATGACTGAGAGATAACGTCCTTTATCCCCAACAAAACTCCGGAGAGCTGCATACCTTAAGAGTGGAGATTAAGTCTTTTCAGCGTTTAAGGAGGGAACGTTTTGCATATCAACGTATATACATACATGGCTGTAGTCGCTCCTAGGAATAATAATGTGGTGTAGTTACCCTCTCAAATTGGAAGATTAAAGAATGGAGTGAAGAAAGATATTGAGCGATCTGGGCTTAAACATGCAGGAGGGTGAAAGTCGTGCAAAGAATAGCGAACTGGAACGATATGGTATACTGGGGTCGACGTACTGTCAGTGGACTGAACGAAGGTATGTGAACCGTCAGAGGTAAACCATAGAAAGGTCTGTGGGTCCTGGATGTGGATAGGGAGCTGCGGTTTCGGTGCATTACACATGACAGCTAGGGAATGAATGTGAGCGGATGTGGCCTTTCTTCGTCTTTTCCTTGTGCTATCTCGCTAACGCTGGAAACGCCACAACCAGGATTCGAACCTTTGCGGGATTGGTCCTGGGCGGCCCATAAGTGCGTCACAGTGAGCAACATTACCAGCTGCAACACGGAGTTCCAAATATAAATAGTGCATCTAGCATGAAAGTTTCACGTCTGGTGATTAACAGACCGAAAAAGGAAAGGAGTTAGAAATGAGGAGAAATTAGAGATTCTAAAAAATGTTTGAAGGTATAGCTAATATAGGTGAATTTTGCTGATAGAAGTATGGATTTCAAAGCATTCTTTTGTTTCTTGTTATAGTATTACCAGATTTAACAGTTCTGGTTGAAATTTGTCCAAGATTATTCAATCAATTTTCATGTGGGTCATGTTCGGAGAGAGTGTGTGTGTGTGGTCCTAGAATTATCCTTAACACCTGAAGGTTTTAAAGATTTTTTGATTGCTGGATGTAGGTAGGTTGCCCTTGATGGTCATAACGATCCTGGGAGATGATAGGCCTAAAGCCCCAAATAACCACCCAACAACTGGCAAACTACGTACCTTGACTGTTTATGTCTATTATCAAGTACGGGTTTGGGTTTAATAAGCAGTAAATGTTTATAACAAATTAAATACGACAAGATACACATACATACCTAATGCAATTCTTCGGTAAGTTTGATATCTGCCTGAGAAAAGAAATCCCGTAAAGTAATTCCCTTCGAGGGTTCATCTAATGAGCTGTAAATCTATATTCGAAAAAGGAGACGCGAGGTTTGTTTCTTTTTTTTTTAGATATTTCATGTAAACTTCTCTATCTTCACACTTCTTCTGTTTTACATTCCTCCCTTAAATACGTCCCCTTTCTTCACACCTCAGCTGTTGTACATTACTCCCTTAAACATATTCCCCTTTTACGAAGCCTATCTAATGGCTCTAAAGAATACCATTCATTCGTTTTTCCTTTTTCATTTTTCTATTTTCTTGATGTTGAATATTTTATCTTTTTGATCTCACTCTTTCACCAAAGATTGTTCATAACATCGGTGTTCCTCTCCTGTAAAACTTTCTCCTTATTATAATGTTTTATGAATATTTAACCCTAAATGAATTACTATGATATACCTACACCTCGCATCACTTAAAACCAGAACCTCGTCTATATGACTTTTTTGGGACATAAGGTAATTAACTGGTAATTTAATATCTCGTCATACGATCTCAATCATCTTAATGTAGCGCCATATTCATTAAAATGTTCAGTCTGTTATCTTCATGTGGCTGAGACTCATTACAGCTTAAGTACCTAAAGCCTAACGAGGCGCACGCCGGATCCATATTAATGAGAACTTGACGATTTTTTCATCTGCAAGTCCCTTCTTATGTATGCCAGGGATATCAACTATAAAAGTGAAATGAGGGTAATGCTAAACTTAGAAAAAAATGTTTCTGGCAAAAGTAAGGTATCTTGATCACAGAGAAAAGACTGATAGAAAAGGGTAGACACAAACTATTTATAGTAATTTTTCGTAGTCGAGGAACGTGAACGGAAGACCTAAGGTCATTTCCTATATAACAGAGTAGTTGTTCACAGATTTTTATTTTTGTTCTTTTGGGTGTCATTGTTCGTTTTTCACATGGGTACCTTCATAATAACCCCAACCCTGCTTGATTCCAAAATAACTCTCATCTACACTGAGCATAAAATCGATAAAAGAGTCCTGGTGTTACCCAGTATCATTTTAAAGGCTCCTGCAGCCCAAGACTGAGCTACCTCCAGTAGCTGAGAAATTTAGTCTTTTCTAAAAAGAGAAGTTCTTTTACGAGACTATCTTCCCAATGATACAGCCTCGCAAAAGTGACTTTTCACCCGCTGTGTAACCTCATTCAAGTGGAGTCTAGTATAGCAGTCCCAGCAACATTACATGGGTGTGAGGCATGGGCTATAAGAAAGGCTGTGCGGAGGAGGATGGATTTATTGGAAATCGAATGTTTTAGGTGGTTTGATCGAGCAAGTAATGAAGGGGTAAGAGAGAGATGTGTTAATAAAAGAAGTGTGGTTGAGAGAGCAGAAGAGGGTGTGTTGAAATGGTTTGGACATATGGAGAGAATGAGTGAGGAAAGGTT
>JAYMFT010244477.1:0-11000 GCA_038088735.1 Panulirus argus
ACCAATCAGACTTCCCCTTCACAGCCTCAACACCAATCAGACTTCCCCTTCACAGCCTCAACACCAATCAGACTTCCTCTCTCACAGCCACTGCACCAATCAGACTTCCGCCCTCAAGGCCTCTACACCAATCAGACCACCTTCCTCACAGCCTTTACAACAATCAGATGCAACCAATCAGCAGCAAGTCAACAACCTTTAACTTAGACAAGCTCAAGTTAGCCAGTGGGTTTTTAGCCAGTCAGACACCTTACTTCTTGATATTTCTGCTCATCAGATGGCTTCACCACCGATCAGTTCCCGTCCACCAATCAGCTGTTGTTACCCTTCTTTCTCCACCAATCAGGTGCTGTTACCCTTGCTCGTCCACCAGTCAGACGTTATTACATAATGACTTTTTTTTTTTTCTACCCAATCAGGCGATGCAACCGCTGGCACTCCAGCCAATCAGGCGCTGTAATTCCCTATCGCTTTGACCAATCAGAGGGGTTGTCTGTCACTCCCAGCGCTTCAAACAATCAGTTGTCACTCCTAACACAAAGACCAATCAAGTGTTTTCATTTCCAACAACCAATCAGGTACTGTCACTCACAACACATTAACCAATCAGGTACTGCCTATCCGAACATATCAACCAATCAGGTGTGGTCACTCCTAACACAACCAATCAAGTGTCGTCCACTCCAACACATCAACCAATCAGGTGTTGTCACTCCATCACGTCAACCAATCAGGAGCAAGTTCTCCCTACCGCGTCCACCAACCAGGCGCCGCGACCCCTGGCATTTCAACCAATGAGGCGAAAGTTCACACGCCGTCTAGTGACTCAGTACAGACACATACACATACACACACACAATGACCTCCTGACCTCGACTGACCCGTCGTGTGAACTCCACGTCACAGTGACCTACCCCTCTAATAACCCCCATCCCAGCGTCCCCCCCCCCCAAGTGGGAGAAGGGGATGGGGTAGGGGGGGGGGTCGAATACAAATTTTCCAAATTTCACCACACGCTTCAGGCAACAATGGTCAATAATATTCCTCCAATATCTGTGATCAGGCAAGAAAAAAAAAAATATATATATATATATATATAAACATGTAAGTATTAATAAATGTGTATGTGTATGTACGTACGTAAATATAACTAAGACAAAGCTAAAGGTCGCGTAAAAGTCTTCCTAATTATTTGACATCTTGAAAAACCCGCGAGATAAAGACGAAAATACACAAACCCTTTCACTTTCTAGGGTACAACATACCACGAAACGCGCTGAGTCCGATGGAAACTAAAAATGAAAATCATTCTAACATCAATTTCAATTCTTCTCGTCAACCACTTACCACATAGAAACAACCTCATGTTCTACAACAGGTTATACAGTAGAAACAACCTCATGTTCTACAACAGGTTATACAGCAGAAACCTCATGTTCTACAACAGGTTATACAGTAAAAACAACCTCATGTTCTTCAACAGGTTATACAGTAGGAACAACCTCGTGTTCTACAACAGGTTATACAGCAGAACCAACTTCACGTTCTACAACAGGTTATACAGTAGAAAAAACCTCATGTTCAACAACACGTTGACTTATCCAGTTATCATTATACAAATACCTTAAAAAATCAAATCCAGTGCAAAGCGAATTTCTTCTTTTTAGAAATTTTATAATTCATAAAGACATGGAACAGAGTGGGAGACAAGAGAGTGCCATAAGGACATCAGTACATAAAGGCTACAAGAGAGTGCAGCAATAGAATGTAACGGTCACAGAAGTACCTGAAGAAAAGAAAATCTCTGTTGCTCACCTTCTGTTTTCTATCAGTTTATCTTCAAAACAATTTGAAATAACATGGCAACAAATTCGAGTTCCTTCTTGAAATGTACATAACACGGGTGACCCTATCAATTTATCTGTATCTATCTATCTATCTATCTATCTATCTATCTATCTATATATATATATATATATATATATATATATATAGTGTCCAGGTGCAACCCATAGGAATATATGTATTAAATTCAACAAAAGGCAAACAATAGGGCTTCAGAAAAACTATAACCCAAAAAACTAGAGGTTCACATGAGCCCGTATCACTTACCTGGCTTCAGTCCTGTGAATATTTGACAAAATTGGCCCAATTAACATAATGGGCAAAAAATCAGCAAACTGTAAATTTCACACACACAAAAAAAAAATTGTTAAATAATTCAATTTTTTTTTCTCTGTCACAGTTGACACTTGAACTAACTCCGCCTTGAAAGCAAAATGTTTTTCTGCCTATTTCAAGAAGTTTCTGTATTTCTTGGGTACTTTCGGCCATCTTGGAAGCTGGGGGGGGGGGGCAGTAGTCACCGGACATATTTCTGAAAACGGGCTGCCTGGTGACCATCTTTGGGGGCCAAGTCTGGTTCAGATTGGCTTAGTAATTTCGAGATAATCAAAATTTGTAAAGTTAAAAGGCAGACGACGCCAAGTTGTGGCCATATAAAACAAAATGAACTGGATAAGGTTACAGTTACAGAACATGGAGACTGGGTAAATGCAAAGTATAGAATATGGAGACTGGCAAAGGTAAGGTATATGACATTGCTGTTCAACAAGTCGGGTGCATTATTATCATTATTATTGTTAGTATCATTATTATTATTATTATTATTATCATCAAATTGTATTTTTGTTACGTGAACGTATAAGGGAAAAAAGAGTGACCTAAGGGTGACCTGGGGTGACATTGTGATATGACCTGGAGCGGTTGCCGTGACGCAGACCACGTCTCTCTCTCTCTCTCTCTAGTCCCCCAATTTCGCTCTTCATCTCTCTCTCTCTCTCTATCTGTCTAATCTCCCTGCCCCTCCCTGTTTTCGACAATCTGATCCCCACTACCTCTCTGTATATCTCCCTCTATCGTTCTCTCTCTCTCTCTAATATCCTCCATCCGTCAATCTCTCTCTCCCTCTCTCTCTGCGGTGAGCAATACGCGCAAGCCCTTTCCATTCTGGCTAAATGTCATCGTAGGTACTCGTATGTAGGTAGGTACACACACAGTCTCTCCCTCTCCCTCTCTCTCTATCTATCTCCACCCCTCCTCTTCTGCCAGCTTCTCTCTCCCTCCAGGAGAGAGAGAGAGAGAGAGAGAGAGAGAGAGAGAGAGAGCGGGGCCCGGGGCCAGCATTACCACACGTTGATGACGGAGTACGGAATGACGGGGCAGAATGAGCGAGCCAGCAGCCAGGGGGAAGGGAGGGGAGGGGTTGGGGAGGGGGAGGGGAAGAGGGGGGGGGAGGGCTGCTGCTGCTGCTGGCTGCCCAGCCACCACCACAACTGGTAGAAGGCCAGCCAACCACAGCCAGCCTGCCAGCCAGCCATTGCCAGCCTGGGCAGTAAAGGAGAAGGAATGACAGGGAGGGAAGGAGAGTGAGGGAGGTAGGGAAAAAGGAGGGGTATAGGACGGTAGGTGGGGAGACGGGCTAAGTTAGCGGCAGGGGAGGGAGACGGGGTGAGAGGGAATGAGGGAGTGAGAAGGAGGGAAAAGGGATGGAGTGTGGGAGGGGGGAACGGAAACAGAGAGAGGGAGAGAGGGATTGATGGACGGAGTGACAGGGAAAGGGAGATAAAGGGGGAGGGAGGGGAGAGAGAGAGAGAGCAATAAAGGAGAGGGAAGGAAATAGGCAGAGAGAGAGAGAGAGAGAGGGAGATCAATAAAGGAGAGTGGAAAATATATAAAGAGAGGGAGAGAGAGAGAGACAGAGAGAGAGGGAGAGAGCGAGGGCGAGATAATAAGAAGATTTAGACCTCGAGGAGAGTAATGCACAGCTTCCAAACGATGCCGGGAACCATAGCGCCAGGGAACGACCCAGGGATGACCAGCGGACGACCGGCAGGGAACGACTAGAGGACGACCGGGGGAACGACAAGGGGATGAGCAGGTAGCCGGTCAAGCAGGGGAACGACCGGGGAACGACTAGGGGACGACCAGGTAGCCGGTCAGCGAAAGGAGAACCAGGGTACGCTCACGGGACGACCAGCAGATCACGAAGTAACGACCAGAGGACGGCTGGAGAACGACCACATGGTCCTACAACGACGGAGGAGGAAACAACCGGTGAATATCTAGGGAGACAGTCTGGGAATGATCAAAGAACGACTAAAACACGACCACGTGATAAAGGGGACGACCAGACGGGATGAGTAGCGAACGACCAGGAGACGAGAACGGCCAGGGACGACCTAAGTATGATCAGATGACAACATGATGATCGTAAGAAGCTAACTCAAAAGTATGAGTATGACGAGGACGACCAGGACGACCTCACGAGTAAGGAGCAATCATAACACGACCAGAGAGGACCTCAAGATGTCCTAGGACGACCATGAACGACTAGCAGGACAGGGAGAGCCAAGGACACCCCGGGAACGACCAATTAACGACCACTCCACGACCCGAGGACGACCGGGAAGGAAGAGCCAGACGTCCAGAAAACGACCAGAGAGGACGAGAGGGAGAGCAACGACAGAGAAGACGACACCTTATCTCAAAAGGGCCACTGGTATGTCCAATTACCAAGATGTTAAAAAAAAAATGAAAATAAAAAAATAAAACAATTATCATACGACAAGGTGAGAGAGAGAGAGAGAGAGCTCGCCTGACTGGCACCCCTTGTAGGACAGGAGAGAGAGAGAGAGAGAGAGAGAGAGAGGTGGGGTGGGGTGAGGGGTGGAGGGAGGGAGGGGCAGGCAGACCATCCTACCATTCACCAACAATACACCAGAAGCAGCAGCGAGGCAGCAGCAGAAGGGAACAGCAGCGGAGAACAGCTGCAAAAAAAAAGAGAGAGCAGAGAGGAAGCAGCGACGGCACTGTTGCAACAGGAACAGGGAGAGGAGAGAGAAAAGAGACAGCATCGTCGACAGCCGCCGACCACAAAGTGGGGCGGTCACAGCCTCACACACGATAACAGGGAGCAACAGAAGCGGCAACGGCAGCAACAGAAGGAGCAAAAAACGGTACTGACGGTGCCAGCCACGGCAACGAACGGTTGAGACAACGGTAGTGCAAGTGTTGAAGAAGCCGTTAAGAACAGCACTGCTGTAACTGCGGCAACAATGGCAGTAACAGCAGTAACGGTTCGTAAAAGCAACGGTAACAACAGCAGCTGCGAGTAATAAGGCAACAGGCAGCAGCATTAGCAGGTACAACAGGAAAGCAGCAGTAACAACAGCAATAGCAGCAGGAGCAGTAACAGCAGTAGAAGCAGCAGCAGCAGCAATAGCAGCAGGAGCAGTAACAGTAACAGCAGCAGCAATAGTAGTAACAGCAACAGCAGCAGGAGCAAGAGCAGTAACAGCAGCAGGAGCAGGAGCAGTAACAGCAGCAGAAGCAAGAGCAGTAACAGCAGCAGGAGCAGGAGCAGTAACAGCAGCAGGAGCAGGAGCACGTTGACTGCGTTTCAATTGTCATTCCCATTTTCCAGAGAGCTCTCGCTGCCGGACACTGGTTGGTCAGCCCGGCCGGCTCTCCTACCAGCACGACAACCATCGCTCCTACCACCACCACCACCACCGCTGCTACCTCTACCACATCCTCCACCACTACCAACACCGCCGTCACTACTACCACTACCACCACCAACGCCGTCACTACTACTACCACCACCACCAGCAGTCACCACTACCACCACCATCCCTACTGCCACTACTACCATCACCAGTAATTAACACCGATCCCTCCCTCACCCTCCCACTGTTCATCAGACGAGTCCAGCTTTCCATCTTCTTACTCTCATCTCTCCCTTCCCACCACACATACTCCATCTACACTCCTCCCCACCATACATACTCCATCTACACTCTTCCCCACCGTACATGCTCCATCTACACTCCTTCCCACCATACATACCCCTTCCTGGTTTTAGCTTCCCGTTTTTTATAATCTAATCTTCTTCCTGGTATTTACAGTTTCCCGTTTTTTATCATCTAATATTTGCTACGGCGATTCTGGTCCCATTCTGTTGTTTACTGTTATCTCTCCGTTACTCTCACCACTCTCCTTTTTTGTCCGTTACTCTCACCACTCTCCTTTTTGTCCGTTACTCTCACCACTCTCCTTTTGTCCGTTGCTCTCACCGCTCATATTTCGTCCGTTCCTCTCACCGCTCTCTTTTTGTCCGTTCCTCTCACCGCTCTCCTTTTGTCCGTTACTCTCATCGCTCCCCTGTTGTCCGTTTCTCTCACCGCTCTCCTGTTGTCCGTTACTCTCACCGCTCTCCTGTCCGTTACTCTCACCGCTCTCCTGTTGTCCGTTATTCTCGTCGCACTCCATCTGTCTCTCGCCTCTCCCTTCCTCTCTCTCGGACTCAGGGACGTACAAGGTGTATCCTATTTCTTTAAGATTCTCTCTCCCTCTGAGCACCCATCTTGCTCTCCCTCACATTCCAACCCTAGATGCCATCTTTATTATCCTCTCCCACTCTCACTCGCCATACTTCTTTCCTCCCTCTCCCTCTATTTATCTCCCCTCCTTCCTTCTGCCACACCCTCCTTCTTTTCCTCCTGTTTGCATCACCCCTCTCTCTCTCTCCCTTCTCCCCTCTCTACCTCTCACTATCAACTCTCTCCTCTCCCTGTGTCCTCTCACTTCTCCCGTCGACCTCATATTAATTCCCTATCATCAACCTCTCCCCCCCCCCCTCTTCCACTCTTTTCCTTCCCACAAAATTTTTCTCTCCCCCGATATTTTTCTTTCTCCCCGCGTCTATTTATTTCCTCCCCTTCTCGATTTTCACCCCCTCCTTCATTTATTTACCCCCTTCCTCAATTATGATCCTCCCATATTACATTCTGTTCCTTCCTCATCAGTTCTCTCCCCCTTTTTTTTTCCTCTCCACCAAATTCTTTCCTTCATTTTACCTCCCCTGTTTCACTTATTTTCTCCCAACCTCCACTTCTCTTGTCCAGCTTCTCTACCTCTTGCTCCCCAACTCTCCTTTTCAAGTCTCCCCATTACTATCATACCATACCCCTCACTTCCTCTCACACTCTCTCCTCATCTCCCTCTCATCTTCACATTCCTCAACGCCAAATCATTCTCCCCATCTCCCTCTCACGCCTTCCTTTCTCCCATCTTCCTCCTACCCACCCCTCACTCCAATGTATTCCTCCTCATTCTCTCCCCATCTTTCTCACTTCCCTCTCTCTCTCTCTCTCCGCCTTCCTCACACACCCTCGTCTCCGTCTTGCCTCCCCTGCTTCTCCCCTCTCCCCAGCCCCTCCTACATCATCACCAGCGGTGCCAGTTTTCTGACCTACTCTCCCTCCCCTCACCCACTCCCTCCCTCCCCCCCGACCCCTCATCTACCATCACGCCTCTTCCTCCGGCTCTCTCCTCCTCCCCTCCCCTGTCTCCCCACCCCTGCCTCACCCCCTCTCCTTCAGCACTTCCTCTCCTCATCCGTTTCTTCTTATTTTTCCTTCGACTTTTCTTCCATTTTCTTTATTTTTTTTATTTTTGGGCAGACGTCCTCATCTCCCTCTTTACCTTCCTTTCCCCTTTGCTACACCTTTCCTCATTACATCTCCCCTCACTACACCTGCCTCCCCCCCTCACCACACTTACACTTACTACACCAAACAACCTCACTACACCTGCACAACTCACCACACAGTCCCTCACTACACCGCACTTATCCTCACTAAACCTGCCCCTCACCACGCTCACCTTTACTACACCCGCACACCTCACCACACCTACCCTCACTTCCACCACACTTATCCTCACTACACCTGCCCCTCACCACTCTCACCCTCACTAAACCTGCACACCTTACCACACAGTCGCTCACTTCCACCACACTTACCCTCACTACACCACTACCTCACCACACTTACCCTCACTACACCTCTACCTCACCACACACCTCCCCTGTCCCCTCTGCGTCAGCTGCACGTTCCCCTTGCCTTCTGCTGCTCCCTCGAGCTTCGTACCACCGTCTCCTGCACGGAGTTTATTGCCCTTACTATATCTTGCTCTTTACTACTGTTTCTTCCTCCCTCCCTCTCTTTACTCATCTTTATTTATCACGCCCTTCCCTGCCGCTGGTCTCTCTCTCTCTCTCTCTCGCGTTCTCTTCCTAACTCTACCCAGGAAAAAAAAAGAAAAAAATCGTAGGTTCTCTTAAGGTGTTTCTTTCTCTCTCTCTCTCAGCTTTCTCTATTCTTTAATCATCTTCCGACGTACTTTTGACTTGTGCAACCAAAATGCCTCTCTCTCCTTCGTTACCCCACGACCAAATATTTTCTCCTCTCGTAGTCCCGTCACCACCAGGTGTGACGACGCACTAACGTGCCGTGGGTAGCGTCACAGTCCCGTCGTCACCGCCATCAGCTCACCAGAGTGACGTGCCAGAGAAGCTGCGTCACAGGCGGCCGTCACCATCAGTCACGGATGCTGTGGCAAAGGCCAAATGCCAGGCCTGAGATGGGGGTTGAGGGGGGGGGAACCGTCAGAACCCCATGGGCTGACCCCCTATATATCGGCAGAGCCGGCCGCATCGGCCCAAATTTATATCGGATACCCAAAATGGCTTGACGTGCCCCGTGGCCATACATTACCCAAGGACTGTGGCAAATATTGTATATATTATATATATTTATATATATATATATATATATATATATATATATATATATATATATATCGGGAGGCGTTTCCCACGACCTAGGCACCAGTAGGAGACAAAAAACACACGAACACACACCCTCTTCTCGATTTCTTTCATATCTCTATGTTTCATCATTTCCCCTCTCATAATCACAGCTACACCTCAGCGTACGCTGCCCTCATTCTGTTTCCCCCCCTCACAACACGATATATTCCACCCCCCCCTCACAACTCCATCCCCTCACCCCCTCTTACCCAACACTACCCCTGTTCCTCATTGGCCCCCCCTCCTCACCTCACTACCTCTTCCCTCACCCCTCACTACGTCAACCCCCTCCTGCCCCGCCCTCCCCCCCTACCACTGGCCTCTCACCCCTCACTACGCCTCCCCTCCCGCTCCCTCCCTCACAACTGTCCGTGGCAGGCCACCTATGCCTCACCCCGCCTCTCTCTCTCTATCTCTTTCTCTCTCTTCTCTTTATCCACCTTGTTATCACCATTCCTCTCCTCTCCTCCCCCTGTCTCTCTCTTAACACTCTTTTTATAACTTTCCTCCTTCTCTCTTTATGGTTTATGTTGAGTTTTATGGCATCCCATTCTACCCCCTGTTTTATTCTCTTTCGTCAGCACTCTCCTCTCTCTCTCTCTCACTTCCTCTCCCACCCCTCACCAGCAGCACTATAACCTTGTCAAGGGCAGTAAACCCGTTTCATCTGCGCCAGCATAGGCCTTCCTACCTCCTCTCACTCTGCTCTCTCTCTCTCTCTACTCCCACTCTACTCTCACTCTGCCCCCACACATACTCTCTACTCTCACTCTGCACTCAGCCAGCTCTCACGCTTCCCTCACTCCGCTCTCTCTCTCTCTCTCTACCGTCGCTGCTGGGAGCTGTGGTGACTGTCCTCTCTCTCTCTCTCCTCTCCCTCCCTACCTCCGCCGTGTCCTCTCCCTTCACCCAACGACCCTAATACTTCATCCTCCCCTCTACCTGCAGTCCTCATTCGTCACCCCCACACGTCTCTCATTCCTCACCCTTCTCTCCTACCTACTCATTCCTCACCCCATGCCCCTCATCACCCATCCCACGCCCTTCATTCCTCACCCCACGCCCCTCATTCCTCACCTCAAGTCTCTCATTCCTCACCCCACGCCCGTCGTTCCTCACCCACCTCCCTCACACTTCACCCGACGTCCCTCATGTATCGCCCCCACACTTCCTCATTCCTCACCCCATCTACCCCCTGTCCCCCCCCACCCCACCCCCGGATCTAACTGCGCGCCATATGCGCATCTGCGAACACACCACAGAAGGAACAAACTACCTCAAACCACCACACACCACACGACATACAAGGTCCTTCAAAACAACAATGGTCACCACCAACAGGTTACTCCCAGGATCACTAACTATTTACTATATATCTTCCCAATATGTCTTCCAAGTTTGTCATTTAATCATTAATTTTTTCTCCCCCTCTCTCTCTCTCTCACAAGGAATTCCTTTATTAGCATTTACAATCTTCACATGAAGTGTCTCCCATTAATTTGAGGATCTTACAAAACATCAGTTTACTTCTCTAATTCTTCCCTTCCAGTCTCTTCCATTCACTGATCAATGCTCCTTACTCATGAAACGTTAGATCAAATGTTCATTTTAGGCGACATTATAGACACAAACAAACACAGTGGTTGGGATTAATAAAACTCACAGCGTCTTTATTTCCAGGACAAACGTGGGTCAGCACGTCAAAATCTGCCGAGTTACGAACCTTATTCTTAGGAAGGCTGGACGACAACTGGAGTGTAAGGCTGCACGACCACACGGGAGTACGACAGCTTGAAGGGCTGCGGCACGACTCTCCAACGCCTGCCCGAGTTGTGCCCATAATTGTTGGGACTTCATTAAAGATGTACAGCTCTGAGGGAGGAAGAGGAGGAGTGTTTTTTTTTATTTTTCATGTAATCATCAAATGGTTTTAATATTCATTTTTAGCTAAGCAATCCCCATGATCCTTCGTGATTCACTTATATTCACTTATCAATTCCTTCAGTCAGGAATTTACTTTGCAGAGTAATTTATTTTGTTTTTCTTGTGTCTCTCGTTTTGTGTATCTCTCATCTACAATGTCATGCCTAATTTTTTCTCTCTGATTCTTTCTCGTGTTTTTCCGTTTTGGGGTATTCTCTCTCTTTCTCTAAAACACACACACACACGAGATGGAGCCCCACGAGTGTAAAGTTCCCTCCCTGTATAGTACAGGTAGGTAATTATCACACAATTTCACTTCTTTAAAGAATATCATTTCCCCAGACATTAAGGATCTGATGTC